>SCLH01062785.1:8243-22541 GCA_004367855.1 Oikopleura vanhoeffeni
TCGAGGACTTATTTCAAGTATTGACAGACTCGGTCAGTGCATCGTTAATATAATAATCAAACCTGAAACATTATATATTACATATACAATAATATTATCGACAAAATAAATTAATATGTAGTTTAACGATATTTCAGCTCTTATGCCGATGATTTAATCCTTTTCCCATATATGTTTCCGAAAAATTCTTTTTCGATTTCACGTAAACAAAAGGTATCCGATCCCCGAACGATTAATACACATCGGCAATTATCTTGGCCAAAAATTCAAACTGGGGGGTCGATGTAGGACCAGGCGAATCCGAATCTTCCTGAAACATTTCTAGGAAACCAAAATTCAAAATTCTTTCGACCTATTCGCGATTTTGATGAAAAATATAAAAAAAATAAGAAAGTTGAAGAAATATATTATAATAGTATTTTATTTTTCAATCACAACAAATTTTTTGAAAAAATGCATGAAACAATTATAAATTTATAATTAACGGCTGAAGCAATGAGGAAATTTGGGTGGGGAACCTTTGTTTGATTTAAAAAGAACTTCATCATTCAACTTAAAAATCGAAATAATTTTGGTCGCTTTTTACAACACGAGTAATTGCCCTGGGCTGCAATTCAAACGCGCCGAGAAAAAAGGAATTTTTTGCCGTGATTTATGTTTTGGAGGCGAAATCTCACCAAAAAATATTGACCGCAAAAAATGCGTGGGGGGCTTTTGCCCAAACTGAATTTTAAAACTACAACATTAATTTTGATGTAATAAGTGTGAAATTTGAATTTGCCCCGAGTCTGTCAATACTTGAAAGATTCCTCGTTATGGCTCCTCAAGATGATTAACCTGCGAAACCAATCGGTTTATAGCGTCTCGAAATATGTGTTTCAGTCCAAAGTATGAAGGTGGCCCAGTTTTGGCTTCTTCTCGGACTAATGCATCCAGTAAATATTGTGCCAATGGCACCAAAAGGACTTTTATTTTCTTTGCATATTTTTTCACGGTCCAAGGGGAGCCCTGCGAGTGTGGGCGATTCGTGTGGCGGGATTTTATTGCGACGCAATAGCTGCTCGATCCCAGATAAATGATGCAAAGTTTTTTAAAGCGGGAATAGTCGTTCATTGCGAAAAAAATCTCCTGAGTACATTGAAAGTGTTTTGGCCGACGAGGTTGTACATTTGAAAAGCTGCAGAGCATTAAGTATATTTCTTAACTTCGAAGTTAAATATATTATCGTCGAAAGAATGTTGACGTTAGGTCTAAGGCGGAAAAATTCAAGCGCCAACCGGATTCCCAGCCGGCTGTTCGCAGCCCTGAATTTTGTTTAGGTAAAGGTTGACCAATAAAGTTTATTTTCAGATGCAATGGGGCAATCAGGAGCGAATGATTTTCTCTCAGGTGGAAAACCGTACATGAGCGATTCCATAAAAATGTTCTATATTTGTATCTCTCAGGTGAATTAGTTGATAACAGAGTATCGACTTTATCTCTACCGGATCGACCAACCGGTTAACGGATAGATCAGCTGAAACAAGAGGCGGAATTCTTGGGAAAAAGTACAACCTAAAAAGCAGGTAATCATCGGAGCGAATGTTCTCGGAGAAACGCGTGCATTCCCCATTCAAATTAAATCATTGTAGCCATGTCAAGCGTCGGCGGACGGGTGGGGCAGTACGTGAATGGAGGACTTTGTTTTTCACCGATTACGTATGACCGGTTAAAACCGCAATAAACCTGATTGCTACTTTCTTTTGATTGCTGCTGAAAAAAAAACCACGCCACTATGGACTCCATAGAATATTACTTTGATGCAAATACTTAGACTCAAAATAATATTGACCTAGAATTTTTTGCGGGGGTATTATCGCTGATTAATTGAAATTAAAAAGGGTAGTTTAATGAATTAATCTGGGTTAATAAAGCCGCAATATTGGGTATTTCGGTCATTTGAAATCATTTTGTAAAATTTTTTCAAAAAAAATTTGACCTGAGCTTTTTTTAGTCTTCAGTGAAATGAAAAAACCGTTTTGTGATATCACAGTTACGATTCGCGGCTTGATGGTATAACAAAGTCAAATCGTGTCGCATGCTAAAGTAAAATTAAACTATACGTGCAATATTAAACTATGAAAAACGGGCCCTAATATTTTGACAAGCAGCCCGTTTTTTCCCAAATATAATGTATTTTTGACTCACTTTTGACTCTGAAATTATTTTTATGTTCTCGTCTCATAACCCGAAGATGATGCGAATCTGAAACAATGTTACGTTAAAAAATTTGTGTATGAATTAACAGAAGTAGCGCAAAAACAAATTTGGAGTGAAATTATCCATAAAAAAACATATTTTAGAAAATTATGCGTGTTTGGTCTAGAAAACCGGTGTTTTGAAAGGTCGATTACGGTGAACAGGTTGACCAGAAAACACAAAACTTTTGGGTTGGCTACAAGATTGCAAAAAAACCCGTTTAATTCAAATCTGGTATGGTCATTAAGTGGCTATAATTTAGCTTAAATTTTGATCAATTTCAAAAATGATATATTTATAATTTTAGCATGAACAATTAAGCCAATTTGTTGAAACGTAACCCACGGTGACCAAATCTTTTGTTCCTATATCGAAGAATAAAACTTTTGCGTTGTTAATCAACTTGTTTCGTTATGCCCCTCTCATTTTCCCACGTATAGAAAGGGTTGAGTAAAGTAACCAATAAGCGTAGATGGCAGCAGTTGGAGAAAGAAGGAAGTAAACGTCAAACGATCACACGATAGCAGCCGCAGCTAGCTATAACTAATCTCCAAGGGAAAGAACTTGTCTTTTTCAAAAGCTTAACAAGGTAGAATGCCTGCCGCAAAAATGAGTAGTTTTAATGGGGGTTTCAGTCGATAGATATTTTTTTTTCAATTTTAGGATAATATCGAAAAAAGTTAGGTTGAAAAATAGAAAAACGACCGAAGAAAAATATTTAGGTGATAAACCAGAATATGAGCTTATAACTGACACAAATTTTTCTGGTTTTTAAAAGGGGTTTCCATCGTCATAAATTTCTGAGCGTGCTTGGATCGGCGATAACATTGGCCGACAACGAGGGATCATCTGGCATAAAGCATTAAATTATATTAGAGAAACAAATAAAGTCGTCCTCCCCAGTACAAAAACGATGCAAAACTGTTTGTTTACAGGAAAAAAAATAATAGGTTGGGGGGTGAGAATAGTGCAGGGTTCCGTTAGGAACCTATTTCTTCGCCTCTCTGCCAGCCACCCTAGGTTTTTTTTCCGACAAAATTGTTGCTACCAGCGGGGCGTACAGAGGTGGTGTATCACAATGTGTATATTTTTATGTACCAACAAATACAATTATATCTTGAAAGGGTTTAGAAAATTAGGGTTAAGGGTAAGACTCGTGTCCAGTATAGCAGGAAACGGTGATATCATAGATGAACAACGAGCCGCTAAAGCTGTTTCCTTGGGAAAAGCTAGGGTGAGGGTTAAAAAAAATAGGGGTTGTGGTTCCCGCAGGAACAAACGACTCATATTTTTAACAAATAACTAAGACTTTTTCCGAGAAAAAATTTTGCCATGCCACAAGTGTAACGACAATAATATTTTTTGTTTTATCAATTAACAGGTTACAGCCCCCGGAAGGGCCGCCGCCGGGAGGCCATACTTTTTCAAAATATTATTCAATGATTATGAATTATTGGCAAAAAATAATTAGGAAACGGAAAGCCCCCGGCAGGGCCCGCCGGGAGGCAATACTTTTTTCCAAAAATAATCATTCAATTTTTTTCAAATATTTCAGCTTTAAACATGGTAACAGCCCTGGCAGGGCCGCCGGGAGGCTACACTTAAAACCCATTATAGACGGAATGTTAACGAAGATTGAGAAAAAATTAAGTTGATTAAATCAGATGTTATACATAACGCTGAGAGGCAGATGGGGTTTATTGAGTAATAAATGTTGGCCATAAACATGCAGGGCGCAGCTTCGGCGGTGGGAGGCTACAAACGTTTGGCAAAAACAATTCGTGGACGGCAGTACATTTCTGAGTATTGGCTAATCATCAAGCGAAATTTAGAGATATAATTCAAGAATCTACCATTTTCAAGTTTAAAAAAAAAATGTTTGGGTCACACGTAACAGGACGGTATTCTTTGACACTGCTCCCGTAGAGCCACCGGAAGGCTACACTCTGGAGTGTCATCGTCGAAGCGGACATATGTATCAGATGGTATTGAGGAATCATGATTATCAGACGTGCGCCTGTCGCGCGGTTCTTCTGGTATTTTGATGAATTTTGAAAAGATGATAAAAAGGAAATTTTTTGAAATAGTATAAGACATAATATTTTGGTATTCGACCCCATTGTCATAATAATGTAAGTGCAAAATAGTTTTTCTGTGAACAAATGGTTTTGTTTTGTAAACTTTCTCCGTTTTGTTATTTTGATCAAAAAGGTTTGAAAACCAATCAAAATCATGGATTTCCTCAAAAAGAGGGGCGCAATAGTCGCAGCTGCTCAAATACTGACATCCGGACATAAATTATGTCACAGCGCAATACTAAAACATTCCCAGAAAAACAACTTGTCTTCGGTCATAATACAATTTTATTATATGATTTAAAAATCGTTGGTTTTTGAAACATTGATAGAAATAGAGAAAATAATTCGATTTTTAGAGAGCAAGAAATGTGCTGTTCGAAAGAACGTTTAGAATTCCTATTTATAGTTCAATAATATCAGTGGTAACACATTGGCCTTAGCTTTGTTCTCCAAGTAAAATTTTCAAAAATCGAATGCATGTCCTTAAACCCCACTAGCGGGTCCAAACGAAAAGTCTTAGAGGTTTTAACCCTCTTCATTATTATTTTGTCATTGTACGCATATTTTATTTTGGTTGGAAAAACTATCTGACATTCGCCCTTATAAACTGTTTTATTTTTTGTAAAATTATTCTAATCAAGAGATTTTGAACTCTAAACGCGGCAGTAAGTACTAAGTGGGGATTTTTAAAGTCTGAAACTTGAGAATTTAAGGTTCCATTTTAGCAAATTTCGGGCAATCGCACGCGTCCCCTGGCGTTTGCGTATGAGATAGTTTATAGCAGCTGCGCTGCTATCGTGGTTGACATTTTATACACCCTTTTCTCAACTTGCATCTACGCTTTGGTTACTTTACTCACCTTTCTATAGGTGGGAAAATGAGAGCATAACGAAAACAAGTTGATAACAACGCACAAGTTTTATCTTCGATATAGAACAAAAGATTTGGCGTGGGTACGTTTTCAACAAATTGGCTTAAATTGTTCATGCTAAATTATAAATATATCATTTTGAAATGATCAAAATTAAGCTAAATTAGCCACTTAATGACCATACCAGATTTGAATAAACGGGTTTTTGCAATCTGTAGCCAACCAAAAGTTTTGTGTTTTCCTGGTCAACCTGTTCACCGGTAATCGACCTTCAAAACAACCGGTTTTCTGAGACCAAACACGATAACTTTCTAAAAATATGTTTTTTATGGATAATTTCACTCAAATTTTGTTTTTGCGCTCTTCTGTTAATTCATTACCACAAATTTTTTAACAACATGTTTCAGATTCGCATTCATCTTCGGGTTATGAGAGAGAACATAAAAATAATTTCAGTCAAAAAAGTGAGTCAAAAATACATTATATTGGAAAAACGGGCTCTTGTCAAATTATTAGCCCGTTTTCAAGTAATATTGCGTAGTTTATTTTAGATGCGACAGATTTGACTTTGTCACCACAGGCGAATCGTATGTGATATCACAAAACGGTTTTTTGCATTCAACTGAAGACTAAAAAAGCTCAGGTCAAAATTTTTTTTGAAAAATTTACAAAATGATTTTCAAATGACCTGAAATAACCCAATATGGGCTTTATTAACCAGATAATTCATTAAACTACCCTTTTAATTTCATTAATCAGCGAATAATACCCCCGCCAAAAATCTAGGTCAATATTATTTTGATCTAAGTATTGACATCAAAGTTATTCTATGGAGTCCATAGTGGCGTGGTTTTTTTTCAGAGCAATCAAAAAGAAAGTAGCAATCAGTTTTTTTTGCTGATTTGGCGGTTTAACCGGTTCATCGAATCGGTGAAAAACAAGTTCCATTAACGGGGCTACCGACGCTTTGACTATGCTAAATGGAATTTATGGAATGGAATGCACCGTTGTTCGAGAACATTCGCTCGCGATTGATACCAGTGCTTTTTAAGTGTATTTCCCCAAACATTCGCGCCTTCTTTAAGCTGATGTACGGTCTGTCAACCGGTGAGTCGGATCGGTAGAGTATAAAGTCGATAACTCTGTATCAACTAATTCAACTCCTGCAGATACAACTTAGGAATTATTATGAATCTTTATGACGTTTATCGAGAAACTTTCGCTTCCGATATGCCCATTGGCTCTGAAAAAAACCCAGCCAGTTGGTTCAAGCCGTTTTCCGTAAAAATTCAGGCTGGGCCGAACAGGGGCTGGAAGTTGTTGGCGCTGAATTTTCCGCCTTAGCTATTCAACAATTCTTCGACGATAATAATTTAACTTTCGAAGTTAAGAAATTATCTGAAATCTCGCAGCTTTTCAAATGTACAACTGTCGGCAAAAACATTTCAATGTATCAAGGAGATTTTTTCGCAATGAACGATATTCCCGCTTTAAAAAACTTTGATTTTATCTGGGATCGAGCAGCTATGGTCGCAATAAATCCGCCTGACCGTGAAAAATATGCAAAGAAAATTAAAAGTCTTTTGGTGCCATCTGGCACAATATTACTGGATGCATTAGTCCGAGAAGAAGGCAAAACTGGGCCACCTCATACTTTGACTGAAACACATATTCGAGACGCTTATAAACCGATTGGTTTCGAGGTTAATCATCTTGAGCATAACGAGGATCTTTCAAGTATTGACAGACTCGGGGCAATTCAAATTCACACTTATTACATCAAAATAATGTAGTTTAAATTCAGTTGCGGCAAAGCCCACGCATTTTTTGCGGTCAATATTTTTGGGAGATTCGCTCCAAAACATAAATCACGGCAAAATTCCTTTTTTCTCGGCGGTGAAATTGAGCCCAGGCAATTACTCGTGTGTCAGGCGACCAAATTATTTCGATTTTTAAGTTGAATGATTGAAGTTCTTTTTAAATCAAACAAGGTTCCCACAATTTCCTATTGTTCAGCGTAATTATCAAATTTATAATTGTTTCATGCATTTTTCAAAAATTTGTGTGATTGAAAATAAAATACATATATAATATATTTCTCAACTTTCTTATTTTTTTTTATATTTTCATCAAATCGCGAATAGTCGAAGGAATTTTAATTTTGGTTTCTAGAATGTTTCAGGAAGATTCGGATTCGCCTGGTCCATACATCGACCCTGAGTTGAATTTTGGCCAAGATAATGCCGATGTGTATAAATCGATTCGGGATCGGATACCTTTTGTTGTGAGGGAAATCGAAAAAGAATTTTTCGGAACATATATGGGAAAAGGATAAATATAACGAGAACGAATTAATATGCATAATTATTATATGTTTATATCAGTTAGATTATAACGATGAATTAATATGCAAAATTAATGAAAAAATATAAATTATTTCTACTACGGTACTTGCTGGGCCTTTTTAGCCAAGTTTTATATATAATTCGGCTCTCGAAAACGGCTCATCCGATTAAGTTCCTAGGTAGCTCAAACTGAGCACAATTATCCAGTGAATGATTTTTATCTGAGGTTACTGAAATTGTTTAATTATAAGTTTTTGTTGAAAAATTGGAAACAATGGTCTGATTCGGACCATTTTTTTCAATTTATTTTTCTCTTATTATTTTTGCTCAGCTACCTTAAAACTCAATCGGATGAGTTGTTTTCAAAAGCCGAATTATATAAAATGTTCGGCTAAAAAAAGTGGCAAAAAAGGCCCAGCAAGAACCGTAATAGATATTCTTAGAAAATGGGAAAAAATTGAATTAATTGTTCGAATTCAGTTGAAATAAACAGATATTTTTCGTGGCGGACAGCTCTGATGTGCTGAGAGTATCATATGGCAAGCTTAATATTTTTGTCCGAAAAATTTCGGAAATTTTATTCGATAACATTTTAATCTTTTAAAATTTTATAAATTTTCATTTTTGCGTATAAAATGATAGTTTTCAAAAAAATTCCATTGAAGGTTAATTTTTCGGGCGATATTTGATAAAATATAATTATCCTTTATAAAGCCAAAATGTATAGATGTATGGCCACTTGTGAAGAAAACATGAATTTAACTACAAGAAAAGAGATAAAAACTTGCCTCAATACATGTACAAACACATTTTTAACTCCAAAACGGAATATTGTCCAGGAAGAAGTCCAAAGATTTGATCAGCTTATGAACGCGGAGCTCGATGACTGCTTTGATAAGGGCCTTGCAACTCTCAATCATCCAAAGTACCTAGAAAGTAAGTGAATGATTATAAATTATATATAATAGAATTAACGGGGTGCTCAGGATACTGTAGTTTGCGTCTTTTTGTGTTGAGTTGCATTTATTAGATGACTTGGTTGCAGCAAGAAAGAGTCTATAAGGATAATATTGGCAAAATCCCACGCCTTTTTTGGCGTGTACTTCTACAAACCAAAATGGACGAGTAGTGACAAGTTTTTACTGAGGTCGGTTTTTTTTAGGTACGACCACTTAAGGGGTATCTGTTCTGAGAGAACCAGACTAGATAGCGACAAACGGTTTTTTGCATCTGTAATTCTTAATCGACCCCCATTAAGGAACAACGCAGAGAATTATTATTCTGTTGTACTCCGATAATTTACTCGGTTCACAGCGGTTAATATGCGCAAATATATCACAGTTAATTTTTTTTCAGCACATTTTGAGCAATTGCGATGACTGATTTCCGGTCAACGTGATCACCTAGGAAGCCAAAAAAATTTCTACGCGCATTTTTTTTTATTCCAAGGTTTCAAACGCTGCAGAACATATTTCTGTCGCTATCTTGTTCTTAGATCTCCCAGTCGAAATCATGGTGGTCGTACCTAAAAAAAAACGACCTGACTATATGGCACCAAAACCCAAGGACAATATTGAAAACTCTCAACAGTCCTTGTAGACGAACAACACAGTTAATATTTACAAAATAGGACACATATCAAGAATGATCCTATGTTTTTCATTAAATGATGTTTTTATTTGACCCCATTGGTGTCATACTATACAATTGAAATGCAATTTTTTTATTTTGTCTAATTTTAGGTTCGAAAAGTGAACTTGAAGTTGCTTACCAAGGATGTAATAAAGTGGCCCTTTATGCTTTTCAAGAAATTGCGAAAAATGAGATGAAGGAAATGTTACGCAAAAAACTACTTCAAAACGAAAACGAATAATTGTCCCCGCCTTATTATACACTAATTTATTTATAATTACATTTTTTGCCATAATGTAACTTACACAGAAGAAATTGGAACAAAATTTTATTTTTAGAATGTTGAAAGGAATCAAAGAATATTTTAAATGGCTTTATCTTCAGTTTGCTTTGATGACAGGAACATACATGTTAGATACTGGAGAAGTTGTTATTTTTAATTTAATCACCTTAGGAAAGAGTTGACCATTTTTTGATAAAGGGTGAATTTCACAGCCGAGAAATATTTTGAAAAAACTTTGCCTTTAGGTAGTTTTTTTTAGGTAACAAAATATGCCCAAAAAGGGGGTTTTAAGAGGTTAGGGGGGCTTTAAGTGGTCAACCACTGTATATAGGCATTTTAAGTATAAAATTTAGGGAAAAAAATCGAAACTCGTTTTTTTCTTCCTGGAATTCATCAAAAATATTGTTCAAGCAGTTAATCTGTACAAAATCGTAATATAACTTATATATTATATAAGAATGAACTAACATAAACATTTTACTTTCCGACTGATTTTAAGACAAAAAAACTAGGCCTACCGAGATTCGAACCTACCAAAAAAAATATTCCGGTTTATATCCAATCAACTTAATAAAATTTTTTTTTAGTTGGCAGTTGAAGTGCAAAAAAACTGTTTCTCGATACGCCTATTGGTTTCCCCGTAATCGTCATGACTAGGGCTGGGGTGACCTAAACTTTTAATTGGATTAGAAAATTAGTCCAGAAACCATAATAATTTATTTTAATTTGCTGTTTTTGAAAAATTTCGGCATTATATTTAATTCAACGTCTCTATACATTGTTATAATTATACTTACATTTGTAAGTTAAGTGTAATTTAGTCTATTGCGAGATAACTTACTCTGAGGTCACTATAAAACTTTCATTTTTGATCACGGCGACGTGCTTAGAAAAAAAACGATATTAGAAGAAATCTCAGAATAACTAATTTTTAAAATTTATATCCATTTTGACATCATATTTGAAAATAATTGTTTTCATAATTATTCGAATATCATTTTGGTGAAATTTGAAACTTTGAATAGTTCACATTTCTAAAATTTCAATAAGGATCGTATTTAAAAAATATATTTGAGCTTCATTTTTTAATTTGAATAAAGTATTCAAACAATTTTCAACTCATTCAGGAATCGTATTTTTAATGGGTTATTCAATCGTTACTTTTCTGCCTCACTATATGGAGAAATTTTTGAGTGTCGCCTACCACATTGTGCTCGTCCCCTTTCGAACCTCCGAAGAACTCACTGAAGAATTATAACTGTATAAATATTTTCTTAATCTTAACTTCATAATCTAAAACTTCAATCTTTCCGAAAAAATCAAGAAATCCCTTTTATTCGCTTTGATAAATTTACATTATAAACGGAACATTAAATTCTATATTTTTGACGTCTACAAAAATAATTTCAAATAAATAAAATAGTTGGATTTAAAAAGTGGACTCGACGTCTTTCGCCTATAATTTTTTCTAATGCCTATACAGGGGGGGCAATATCGCCGAAAGTTTTTTGCCAAAATTGGCACAGAAAGTATTTTAGCTAAAAATCGTGAAATTGCGTAGGTTTTTTTCGGCGATATTGGCAATATCATATTGCCCCCCCTGTATTTCTCTTTGCAAACAACAGCACTAAAAGTAAAACACAAATTTTCGAAATTTCATTTTACATTATTTTTTTGCTCTAAAGCAAATGCATTGAAACCGGAGGTTTATGTTATCAAAAATTTGTATTTTTCACGACAAATGAATCATATGATATGATGCGTGTCCACTATTAAAATCGCTATAGTGGATTGTTTTGAAACTTCTTGAGGGCAAATAACGTACCAAATCGAAAAAAATGACCGAAAATCAATAGATAGACACGCTCCATATGATTTTGTATTTTTTTCAAATTGAGAAACTTTTTGCGCCTACGTATTTTCCGTAGCAGAAAATAGGACAAAAAGGTTATTCTCTTATACTATTCTGTAGTGGCGAGATTTTTTAAATACCGCCAAAATATATAGAATTTACTGGTTAACACAAAGTGCTTATTTATATATCTAGAATTTTAACTTCTGGGTGGTGAGCTTGAAAATGACCCTAGAATATACATATTATAGAAAATCGTATTGGCGAAAAAATAATCATTCCTACACCTAGGAGTTAATCTTCATATTTTTTTATTTTTTAGAAAACAATCTATAATAAATTAGACATCAATGATAAACCATTATTGAACAAATTTCATTTTAGTTAAAATGTCCTGAAAAAGATTCTACGTTATGGATATAAATGAAAACGGAATAATGTCTGAACCAGTGGATAGTCAGCGAGTTCAAGATCTAGAAATAAAAGATGACTCCAACAAAAAGGACGAAAAAGGCTCAAGATATGAAAATTTTGACCCGACGTAAGTAAAAGGATTATTTGGCGTCGGAATTTTCTTGCGTCAATTTTTTTCAAGGATACTTTTTATAATATCATATTATTAATATGGTAAGCTTGATTTGGCCTAGTTCGACTTTTTTTCCTTTCAAAATTCTTAAGTTATTTTTTTAGTAAGGGAAAATACCAACGCCAAAAAATTTAACATCATTCTTGATAAAAATATATGATAATGAAATTTGACCCCATTTTCAAGTCTTGAGTCAAATTTTTATTTTAATATCTCATGGCAATATGGAAATTTTTAAAATGTAATTCATAGGGTTAAACATATTTTTGTTCTAACAATGTCTGGAAAGCCTGTTTGGGCTAGATATGGCACGGAAGAAGCTACAAGTGCCTTGATGGGCATTTTATACACACTTTTTTCAATTGTTGAAGAAAGAGACGATCAAATCGGAGAAATTGAACTCGGTGCCGGACGAAAAATGGTCTATTTAACAGGTAAATTACTTCGCAACTTAGATACCTGAATTTCGACTTTAATATAGCTCGGAATCGGCACATACGATCTTTTTCAAATTTTGGTACCAAAACAATAAAGATTAAACGTGCCAATTTTGAGCTCGAATAAGAAATGGAGGTACTGTGGTCTGCATCTATAAGGACACATTCGATAAATACAATTAGAAAACCTACGATTTGTATTTTGTGTCCCTTATAAGTTATAAGAAAATTTTGACTGAAGAGCAAAATAAAATGGTTTCATCATTAATCCGCAAAAATAAATTTATATTATTGCCAATATTTTATTGGGAAATGCCTTCTGAATTCTTTTAAAGCATTTTAGATCACAGTATTAAAATTGCCGGCCTAAACATTCGATTTTGTAGTTTTTAAATTTCTATAAAATTCATTTTAGCTGATCCAATAATTCTTGTCGCCATCGGTTTTGGCACTGGTGAACAAATGAGAGATGAACTAACAGTAGTTAAAGATCAAATTTTATCTCTGATGTCAGGAGGCGAAATAAAGCGAAGATATATTTCAAACAGCTCTTTTGACCTTAGAAGATTTATTGCAGGATCCGAAAGGTTCATTCATTCCATTTGTGATTCAATTGAAACGTAAGTACAATAAAATAGTACAGAAGAAACAACATTTTTTTAAATCTAGTTGTTTTTTATCTTTCTGGTGATGTGTAATTTGACCCTTCAGTGGCTACCATTAATTTTGTAATGTGATCCCTAGCTACTAACCAAAACTTTGTAATTTGATCTTCATGAAGGCTTCTATGGCTATCTCAAATAAAAATTGATACAATAATTTCTTTGTCAAATTAAAAAAAACAGTTAGGTCGTTTTTTTAGGACTGTCCCACTGATTTCGATTGGGAGAACTAGACAAGATAGCGAGAAATAGTTTTTTGCATGTGAAACCTTGGAAAAAAATATACGGTAGAAAAATTTTTGACTACCTAGGTTGATCACGTGACAGGAAATCAGTCATCGAAATTGCTCGAAATTACCGAAAAAAACGATTTTTTGCGAATTAACGGTGAACCGGTAATCATCAAAAAGAAGAATTTTCACCATCACAAATTCGGTCAAGATTCAGATGCGAAAACCTTTTGGCGGGGTTTTTTTTAGCGAAACCAGCAATTGGAGCGGATGTTCTCGAAAACGGTTCATCCGATTCAATAAATTTCAATTGTATCTGAGAGTCAATAAGTTGATACGCGACAACCATATAATTTGAGACCGATCCAATTACCGGTTAACCGGCTAATAAGCCAAGAACACGGTAAATTGTCGGTTTGTAGGAGAACTGACCGCAGCATAGCATTCGAGAATATAGTTTGCAGATAATTTTGAAGAGGAATTTTTTGGCATTTTTTGTTTTGACACCAGACACCACATGGTGGAGTAAAGAGCACTTTTTCTATTTTGAGACTGGTTTGTCATAAATACCTACAAATATACATATCCGGGTAACTTTTGAAGAGAATTTTTTTGTTTTGACACCAGACACCACATGGTCGAGTAAAGAGCACTTTTAGTATTTTTAGACTGGTATGTTATAAAGACCTACAAATATACTCATCGGGGTAACGTTTCATGAGAAAATTTTTGGTACTATTTGTTCTGACCCCAGACACCACATGGGGGAGTAAAGAGCATTTTTTTATTTTCAGACTGGTATGTTATGTGGAATGTTGGACCTTAAGGATTGTGGGCGACGATATCTCAGCTTCACGTATAATACTTTTTGATACACCTATGTTGTAGAGAATTTTAAATTATATTTAAAATGTTGTTCCTTACACGTTAAAGTTAATAAAATTACACCTATCAACGGTTACTATCAAGAATACATACATTCAATTGAAATAAACAAAAAAAATGAGCGCTGACCTGGATTCGAACCTATGAACTTCCGGTTTAGAAGTCATTTACGTGACCGGTGACCAGGGAAAAAAAACAA
>SCLH01062785.1:22562-34397 GCA_004367855.1 Oikopleura vanhoeffeni
AGATCGGATTCGCCTGGCCATACATCGACCCTGAGTTAATTTTGGGCCAAGATAATGCCGATTGTATAAATCGATTCCGGGTATCGGATACTTTGTTGTGAGGGAATCGAAAAAGAATTTTTTCGGAACATATATGGGAAACAAGGATAATATACGAGAACGAACTTAATATGGCATAATTATTATATGTTTAATCAGTTCAGATTATAAGATGAATTAATATGCAAAATTAATGAAAGAAATATAATTATTTCTACATACGGTACTTGCTGGGCTTTTTAGCCAAGTTTTATATATAATTCGCTCTCGAAAACGGCTATCCGATTAAGTTCATGGTAGTCATGAAGCACAATTATCCAGTGATGATTTTATCTGAGGTTCTGAATTGTTTAATTATAATTTTTGTTGAAAATTGGAAACAATGGTCTGATTCGGCACCATTTTTTTTCAATTATTTTTCTCTTATATTTGCTCAGTTCTACCTTAAAACTAATCGTGATTTGAGTTGTTTTCAAAAGCGAATTATATAAAATGTTCGGCTAAAAAAGTGGCAAAAAAGGCCCAGCAGAACGTACTAGGATATTCTTAGAAAATGGGAAAAATTGATAATTGTTCGAATTCAGTTGAAAAAGAACAGATATTTTTCGTGGCGACAGTTGATGTGCTGAAGCAGTATATATGGAAGCTTAATATTTTTTTGTCCGGAAACAATTTCGGAAATTTATTCGATAAATTTTAATCTTTTAAGCATTTTAATTTTTCTTTTTGCGTATAAAATGATTAGTTTTCAAAAAAAATTTCATTGAAGGTTAATTTTTCGGGGCGATATTTGATAAATATAATTATCCTTTATTAAAGCCAAAAATAGTATAAGATTATGGCCACTTGTGAAGAAAACATGAATTTAACTACAAGAAAAGAGATAAAACTTGCTCATACATGTACTACACATTTTTACTCCAAAACGGAATATTGTCCAGGAAGAAGTCCAAAGATTTGATCAGCTTATGAACGCGGAGCTCGATGACTGCTTTTGGATAAGGGCACTTGCAACTCTCAATCATCCAAAGTACAGAAAGTAAGCTGATGATTTATAAATTACTATATAATAGAATAACGGGGTGCTCAGGATACTGTAGTTTTGCGTCTATAGGATAATATTGGCAAAATTCCATCGCCTTTTTTGGCGTGTACTTTTACAAACCAAGAATGAAAAGTAGTGACAGAAAGTTTTTACTGAGGCGCTCTTTTTAGGTACGACATTAAGGGGTATATGTTCTGAGAAACCAGACTAGAATAGGACAAACGTTTTTGGCATCTGGAATTTAATCGAATTAGGACACAGGAATTTTTTTTTTCTTTTTCTCCGATAATTTACGGTTCACCCGGTAATATCCGCAAAAAATCCGTTTTTTCAGACATTTTGAGCAATTGATGACTGATTTCCGGTCAACGTGATCACCTAGGAATGCAAAAAAATTTCTACGCCGCATATTTTTATTCCAAGGTTTCACGTGCAGAACACTATTTGTCGCTATCCTTGTTAGATCTCCAGATCGAATCATGGTGGTTCGTACTAAAAAAAAACGACGCTGACCTATGATGGCACAAAACCAAGGACTAATATTGAACAACTCTTCACAGTCATTTGTAGACGAACAACACAGTTAATATGTTACAAAAAGGACACACTATCAAGAATGATCCATGTGTTTCATTACATGATGTTTTTTATTTGACCCCATTGGGTGTCATACCTATACAAGTTGAAATGCAAATCTTTTTATTTTGTCTAAATTTTAAGGTTGAAAAGTGAACTTTGAAAGTTGCTTACCCAAGGATGCAATAAAGTGCCCCTTTATGCTTTTCAAGAAATTGCGAAAAATGAGATGAATGGCAATGTTACGAGCAAAACTGAACTTCAAACGAAAACGAATAATTGGTCCCCGGCTTATTATACACTAATTTATTTATAATTACAATTCTTTTGCCATACATGTAACTTACACAGAAGAAATTGGAACAAAATTTTATTTTTAGAAATGTTGAACAGGAATCAAAGAATATTTTAAAGTGGCTTTATGCTTCAGTTTGCTTTGGATACAGTGAACATACATGTAGCATACTGGAGAATGTTGTTATTTTTTAATTTAATCACGCTTATGGGGAATAGAGTTGGACCCATTTTTTGATAAACGAGTGAAGTTTCACAGCGAGAAATATTTTGTAAAAAACTTTGCTTTAGGCTAGTTTTTTTAGGTAACCAAGGTTTTAAGTGGTTAGGGGGGGCTTTAAGTGGTACAAACCACTGTAAATTATAGGCATTTAAGTATAAAATTTGGAAAAAAATCGAAAACTCGTTTTTCCTTCCTGGAATTCATCAAACAATATTGTTCAATGGAAGGGGGGGGAGGGTGAAAAAAAAGCGGGTTTAATCTTCACAAAATCGTAATATAACTTATATATTATATAAGAATGAAATAACATAGAAAACTTTTACTTTCGACTGATTTAAAGACAAAAAAACTAGGCCTACCGAGATTCGAACGCTACAAAAAAATTTCCGGTTTATATCCAATCAACTTAATAAAATTTTCATCTGAGCTTTTTTAGTTGGCAGTTGAATGCAAAAAACTGTTTTCTCGATATCGACTATGTTTTCCCGTAAGTCTCATGACTGGTTGGGGTGACCTAAAAAAAATCTAAACTTTAATTGGATTAGAAAAAATTAGTCAGAAACATAATAATTTATTTTAATTTGCTGTTTTTTCAAAAATGGTCGGCATTATAATTTAATATCAACGTCTCTATACATTGTTATAATTAAGTTAAGTGTAATTTGGCTCTATTGGAGTATAATTACTCTGAGGTCACTATAAAACTTCATTTTTGATCAGGGCGACGTGCTTAGAAAAAAGACGATATTAGAGAAATCTCAGAATAACTAATTTTTTAAATTGTATTTCCATTTTGAACATCATATTATTGAAATAATTGTTTCAATAATTAGTAAATATCATTTGGTGAAATTTGAAACTTTGGAATAAGTTCACATTTCTAAATTTCAATAAGGATCGTTTTAACAAAAATATATTTGAGGCTTCATTTTTAAATTTGAATAAAGTATTCAAAAAATTTTCAACTCATTCAGGAATCGTATTTTTAATGGGTTATTCATCGTTACTTTTCTGCCTCACTAGTATGGAGAAATTTTTTGAGTGTCGCTACCACCATGTGCTTCGTCCCTTTCGAACCTCCGAAGAACTCACTGAAAGAATTATAACTGTAATAAATATTTTCCTTAATCTTAACTTCATGATCTAAAACTTCAATCTTGTCCCGAAAAAAATCAAGAAATCCTTTTATTCGCTTTGATAAATTTTCATTATAAACTGGAACATTAAATTCTATAATTTTTGACGTCTACAAAACTAATTCCATTTATAAATAAATAAGTGGATTTAAAAAGTGGACTCGACGTTTTCGCCTATAATGTTTTTCTAATGCTATACACGGGGGGGCAATTATCAGCCGAAAGTTTTTTGCCAAAATTGGCACAGAAAGTAATTTTAGCTAAAATGTGACAATTTGCGTAGGTTTTTTTCGGCGATATTGGCATATCAATATTTTGCCCCCCTGTATTTCTCTTTGCAAACAACAGCACTAAAAGTAAAACACAAATTTTCGAAATTTCAATTTTACATTATTTTTTTGGGCTCTAAACGCAAATGCATTGGGAAACGGAGGTTTATGTTATCAAAAATTTGTATTTTTCAGCGACAAATGAATCATATGCATGAATGCGTGTCCACTATTAAAAATCGCTAAGTGGATTGTTTTGAACTTCTTGAGGGAAAATAAGTACCAAATGAAAAAAAATACCGAAAATCAATAGATAGACAGCTCCATATGATTTGTTATTTTTTTCAAATTGAGACTTTTTTGCGCCTACTAATTTTCCGGTAGAGAAAATAAGGAAAAAGGTTATTCTCTTATACTTTCGTAGTGCGAATTTTTTAAATACCCGCCAAATTTAGAATTTACTGTTAACTACAAAGTGCTTTATTTTATATCTAGAATTTTACTTCTGGGTGGTAGTCTTGAAAATGACCCTAGAATATACATTTATAGAAAAACGTATTGGGAAAAAATAATCATTCTACACTCCAGAGTTAATTTCATATTTTTGTTATTATTTTAGAAACATCTATAATAATAGGAGCAATCGAATGATAACAGGCGAGTTCTTGGAACAAATTTCATTTAGTATAAATGATCCTGAAAAGATAATCTACGTTAAGGATATAAATGACAAACACGGAATAATGACTCTAACCAGTGGATATGCAGCCGAAGTTCAAGATCTAGAAATAAAAGAGATCCAACAAAAGGACGAAAAGGCTAAGATATGAAAATTTGAACCGACAGAAAGTAAAGGATATTAGCGTCGGAATTCTCTTGCGGTCATTTTTATTCAGAAGATATTTTATAATAATCATATTATTAATAGGTAAGCCTTGGAATGTGGCCTAGTTCGACTTTTTTATTCCTTTCAAAATTCTTAGAGTTAACTTTTTTAGTCAGAGGAAAATACACACGCCAAAAAATTTACATCATTCTCTGATCAAAAATAATTAATGAATTTGACCCCATTTTCAAGTCTATGAGTCAAATTTTATTCATTTAATTATTCATTAGCAATATGAAATTAAAATGTAATTCAAGGGTTAAACATATGTTTTGTCTTAACAAGTCCGGAAAGCATGTTTTGGCTATGATATGGCAAACGGAAGAAGTCACAAGTGCCTTGATGGCATTTTATACACAACTTTTTTCAATTGTTGAAGAAAGAGAGATCAAATCGGAGAAATTGACCTCGGGCCGGACGAAAAATGGTCTATATAACAGGTCAAATATTATGCAATTGAGAATACTGATAATTCGACTTGAATATCGCTCGGAATCGCACATACGATCTGTTTCAAATTCTGGTTCAAAACAATAAAGCTAACGGGCCAATTATTGAGCGAATAAGAAATGGAGGTACTGACTGGTCTGCATCTATAAAGGACTACCTTCGATCAAATACAATTAGAAGCAACTACGATTTGTATTTTTGTGTCCCTTATAAGTAGGGTGCGCAGCGGTTAAATTCTAATTTTTAAATTAAAAGAGAAAACAAAACGGAAAAAAAATCCTGGCGAAAACTACGAAGAAATGTAAATGAAAAATTTTTTTAAGTTTTTTTTGGCTTTTGGCAGGGAAAATGACGGTAAAATATTAAATCGGCATTTGCCAATTTTTTCCGCAGTCTCCGCATTGGTTCTGCATAATGCGAGCTTGAAAGCTTTGGTGAATTCTGCATAAAATGAAAAAATAAATTAAGTATTCCTAAGTATTGCAAAATATTTCAAGCTTATACTAGTTTCCGCTACG
Source organism: Oikopleura vanhoeffeni (assembly GCA_004367855.1). Classification (NCBI taxonomy): domain Eukaryota; kingdom Metazoa; phylum Chordata; class Appendicularia; order Copelata; family Oikopleuridae; genus Oikopleura; species Oikopleura vanhoeffeni. The sequence goes on from SCLH01062785.1 coordinate 27,999, forward strand.
CATTTTTTATGTCAAAATTGACAAATTCTTCGAAAATTTCGAACATTTTATTTTTCAAAGAAAAATTTTTCCATGAAAATAGCAAAATTATTTATGTGCTACGATCCTTGCCAAAGAAAATTAAAAAATGAGTGCCTTATGCTCAAAAACGAAATTAGGTGCTGAAAATGAGGGTTATTCAACTCTTCTGACACTAGATGCCCACATAAAATTCGTTTGCTCGAATCGGTCTTTTTCGGTGGCGATTACCCGATAGCACGGTGAATGTTATAGGAGTTTAGTTTCAGTCGTAAGGTTGTGCGCACCCTACTTATAAGTATAAGAAAATTTTTGACTGAAGAGCAAAATAAAATGTTTATATTAATCCGCAAAATAAATTTATATTATTGCCAATATTTTATTGGGAAATGCCTTCTGAAATTCTTTAAAGCATTTTAGCTAACAGTATTAACATGCGGCCTAAACATATCGATTTGTAGTTTTTTAATTTCTATAAAATTCATTTTAGCTGATCCAATAATTCTTGTCGCATCGTTTGGCCTGGGAACAAAATGAGAGATGAACTAGACAGTAGTTAAAGATCAAATTTTATCTTCTGATGTCAGGAGGCGAAATAGAAGCGAAGAAAATATTAAACAGCTCTTTTGGACCTTAGAAAGATTTATTGGCAGGATCCGAAAGGGTCCTATTCATTCCATTTGTAATTCAATTGATAACTAATGTATCAATAAAGATATCACGGAAGAAACAACATCTCTTTTAATCCTAGTTTGTTTTATCAATTTTCGGTGATGTGTATAGTTGACCCTTCAGTGGCTACCATTAATTTTATTGTGACCATATACTTCTGACTACACAAACTTTATATTGATTTCAATGAGGCTTCTATCGCTATCTCAAATTAAAAATTATCAACACATAATAATCTTTCGGTCAAATTTAAATACTAAAAACATTAGGCTCAGTAACTTTTTTAGAGACTGTCCGCACTGAATTATCTCGATTGGGAGATTACTAACAACGACTACCGCGAGAAATAGTTTTTTGCCATGTGAACAAACTGGAGAAAAACCTATACGTTAAAGAAAATTGTATTTTGACTACCTAGCTGTTGATCGTGAAGCCAAATCAGATTACTCAATCTAGAATGCTCGAAATATACCCAGAAAAAAAACGATTTTTATCGCAACATAAGGTGAACCGGCTAATCACAAAAAGAAAAAATTTTCACCATCACAACATTCGGTCAAGAATTTCAAGCATGCGAACACACTCTTTAAGGGCGTTTTTTTTAGCGAAAACAGCAATTGGAGCGGGATGTTTCGGAAAATAGGCTTCATACACGATTCAATAAACTTTCAATAAAATGGTATCTGAAGTCAAAAGCTTAAACCGACAACTATATACATTGAAGACCGATCCAATTACGTTAACCGTAACACAGCCAAAACACCGGTAACCATTGATCGGTTTTGTTTAATGAGACAGCAGGATAAGCACTATCGAGAATAGTAGATAGCGACGTAACTTTTTGAAGAGGAATTTTTGTATGGCATTTTTGTTTTGACACCAGACACACCACATGGTGGAGTAAAAGAGCACTTGTTTTCTATTTGCGACTGGTTGTTCATAAATACCTACAATATACATACTAAATCTACGGCGTAAACTATTTGAAGAGAATCTTTTAATGTTTAATGACTACTAGAACACACCACATAAAGGTACCGAGTTAAATGAGCACTTTATAGTATTTTACTTAAGAACAGAGATAATAAAAGTATAATCAAAAGACTACTAAACTACTCATCGGGTAAGTATTCATGACGCAAATTTTTAAGGTAATACCTGATTGTTCTACCAGACACCACCATGGGGAAGTAAAGAGCAATATTTTTTATTTCTCAAGATGGTATGTTATGTGGACCTTAAGGATGTGGCGACGAATATCTCGACTTCACGATAATACTTTTTGATACACCATATGTTGTAGAGATTTTAAATTTAATTTAAAATGTTGTTCCTTACACGTTAAAGTTAATATTACACCTATCAACCGGTTACTACACAGAATACATACATTTCAATTGAAATAAACAAAAAAAAATGAGCTGCCTGGATTTCGAACCTATGAACTCGGTTTAGAACGTCATTTACCGGTGCACCGGTGACAGGAAAAAAAAGAAAAATTTGGGTGCCACAATTTACTTGGCTACGTTTGTTGATATCTGGTATGGTCTTCGAGAAAAATGACAGAGTAGGGTGGGTGGATATAAAAAAAGCTGTCGTTATCTAGTCTGGTTCTCTCAGAACAGATACCCCTTAAGTGGGACACTCTTAAACAAAATGAACTTAGATGAAAAAAAAAGAAAAAAATATTCTTCCTAAGAAATTTTATTATAATTGGGATATCTTAATAATTTTTTTCTTTAGTGATCCGGCATTTTTCCTACAAAGTATAAGTCTTGTCCCGTTTGCAGCTGGAAAACGAGATACTATTGGAAATATTCTTTCGTCTTCTCGCGATCCAGGATCCGATCCTGGGTTGGTTTTCTCTATGTTAACTCTAGATTCTAGAGTTTTATGCATGTGCCAGGTAATTTGTTTTTCTTATACAAAAAATCCAGAAATTACAATTTGAGTAGACTTTTTAATTCTATCTTTTGCTATAAAAAATGCATAGAAAAAACGTATAGAATAAAATTTCTGATGATGCAAAAATCTAAATTTTGGATAATTTTTTATAACATAAACCAACCAGTTTCAATGAAAAAATAGAAACCAAACGAATAATAAACATCAGATGTAAATTTTCATCGTACTGCTGATTTACGCCCGAACACTTTGCATAGCACTTTGCTATAGCACATGATAGGCATTTAAAAATCAATCAAAAATTTTGTCGACCGACAACATACAACCAATTAATATTTTAGGATAAATATATTCCTGAATTTCACCCTATCGATATTCTGCTGCTATTAAATTTAATAAAGAACCAACACAGTCTAAAAGATTCAGAAGTCTGGTTACCAATTTGTCTTCCAAGGCTCGAAGAAGGCCATTCTCTACAAGCCCATATTTCGTATCTTGATGAGTAAGTCAAATTAACTTTTCTCCAAAATTGATGACATTTGAGATATTTTTATCCGAAATTGGATAATTTAGAGTATACTTAGGATGCGCAGCGGGCAAATTTATAATCTTGTGCAGAATTCAAAGGGGGAAAATAAAATAAAAAAACGGATTTGGGAAAATTAGTTATTATGTTTTTCGGGTTCTCCTGAAAATTTTACATAAGATAGATCCAACGAGAGAACAAGGACTCTCAAGAAATTTGGTTTGGAAAACATTTAAATCTTCCGCCTACGCATTTTATGTCCAAATTTTTCAAACATTATATTTTTCAAAATTTTTGTTTTCATAATATAGCAAATTTCAGTTTATTATGATGAAAATTGAAATCAGTGTTAAAAATGAGGGTTTTTGAAACTAACTTTCTGACCACTAGATGGCCGAAATTTTTTTTCTCGGAATTTTATTTTTCGGTGGCGATAACCCCTCGATCGCAAAGAAATTTTTATCAATGGTTTTAGTTTAGTTTGTAGCGTTCCCGCTGCGCACCCTAGGTATACTGTAAATGTCTTGAAAGTTTTCTCTGTAGCGGCACTTCTGGTCATTTTGCAAATTTTGAACACCATTTTCGATTTCCCTGATATCAATTCACACTGGAATCCGAATGTTGCTGTAAATTGATTACTTTTAAAATGCTCAAAAATTTTAATTTTGCTATCTAGTGGCACTTGAGGTCACTTTTGAAAATTTCGATTAACTCTAAAAACGAAATATTGTTGAAACTGACTGTTAAATTTCATCTTAGGGAATCTCGTGCTTGCCTCGTTTTGGTCTCCAGGGATCGGAGTCCCGATAGTTTTCATGAGTTGCAAAAATGTAAAAATAATATTGCTTCAAAATTACAAAAAAAGAAGATGTTTGAGCAGTTTCAAAAACCAAACGAAGATTATGTCGTTGAAGATATAGGAATTGCAGACCTGAAACATTTTATTTATATCAGGTAAATTTGACACAAAATATCCTCTCATAAAATTTGTTATGAATATTCTACCCTAGGTCATTTATAATTTAGGTCGTTCGATTTCAGATGTGATTTTTTGCATTTGTATCTGACAACGGTTGCAAATTCGATGATTTTTTAAATTCAAATTATTTTGCGGATTTTTAAGGGATTTTCTAAACATTTCTTAAATTCCTCATTTTAGAACTTTCATCCATCTCTACCATTGAAATCTGCCCTTCATATATTTATCTGCATCTTCATAAATTTAAAAAGAGCTACAATTTTACCAGGATTTTGAAAAACTGAGGTATTTTGATATTTCCATATTTTGGTCATTTCACGAAAATCAAGTTTTTCTGTTTTTTTTGCAAGTTTAAAAAAAATTTGTGGCATACTTGGCATAAAATACTTTTTAGAATACCATGCTTATGATTAAATCATGATTTAGAGTCCTTCTCACGAAATCGAATTTTATAATTTTCTACAGAACATTGGAATTTGAGGGATTTATGGGAAAATCCCTTAAAAATCCAAAAAATAATTTGAAATTAAAAAATAAACGAATGTGCCCATATTTGCAAGCCTGTCAGATCCAAATGCAAAAATTCAAAATTTGAGTCTTTATCAATGTTTCGCCAAAAAATCACATCTAGAAGCCTACGGCCTAAACTATAAAAGACCTTATTATATTTCTAAAATATGACTCCATCATAAGTTATAAAATGTTCTAAATATGACTCCTTATCATATTTTTTAAAAAATTCTTCTTTGCTTCGCAAAATAATTTGAAATTTAAAAAATTGGCTGCGACTAAAAAAATAATCACTTTTAATATATTTTGAAATATGACGCCTCCTATATTTTTGAAATATGACTCCTTGTCATATTTTTATAACTAGACACATTTAAAAGATTTTTCAAGCAATGTGAATAATCAAATGACTGCACCAAAAGATGGATTATATATAGAAGATTGTATGGCTCGATATCGTTCTCTTCATTCAATTTTAACTTCTGGCGATGTAAAGTTATTGTACAGAGTAAATTCACAAAGCGTAACTGTAGCTTGGAAGACAAAAAACTTTCATCTATTTGTTTCATTTGGACCTCTCACTTTTAGAAAAACGGCAATTTCTGCGATAACGTAAGTTTTTGTGATATCATAATTATTTGGAAGTATAAATAGGGTGCGCACCAAAAACCTTCAGATCAAACTAAAATTATTTTTTTTTTGTTATCAATTTATTTTATTTTTGTAACCATTTCAGAAGAAATAAAAATCACAACAGTTTCTAACAGTAAAAATGATGAAAATAATTTTACGTTCCGGCGTTTTTGGCTTATTAGTGGTCAAAAAATGAGCTATTAATATCATCATTTTCAGCAAAAAAAAATTTAGTTTTCAGATAGTTGGGTCGATGTGACTGTTCACGTTAATAAGGAAATGCGATAGTAAAAACATGGTTTTGATAGTGTTTTATCATATTTTTTGCTGTGATTTTTTCTCCCATGTGCAGACTTTCAAGAGCTTCCCAACCGGAAATTTTTACTTCTAGCTGACGTTTTAACCCGTAAAAATCCATAACTCCATTTTTTTTAAATTGCAAGTTAAAATTTCGAAATCGGCCCGTAAGTACCCGAAATATAACCAATTTTATGTATTTTAAACTGACCCGTTCAGAAATGATATTTTTGAAATAAATATTTTTTAGGAAACTTTTGCACTGGCTGAGGAAAAAAGAACCTGAATTATTAGCGACGAAAGCCTATCGATATTGAATTGAAAAAATAAATTTCTGACGCCCATTCCACCTCTGAGATCCCACAATCAAACTTCGATTTTTCATAATTTCGCGACATCGCTTCAGTCTATTTTCTTCTGTTTCCGAAAACTTTAAAATTCATCAACGTTTATTTTAATAAAATCTTGCTTTAGATTAGAATGCAGTTAAAAAGGGGGCTTGGGGAAGGCAGCTCCCTCGTTCAGCAAAATGAAAACGAAATTGCGACAAAGCGAATTCGGCTACTTTCTACGTCTGATGATGTGGTTGATATGATAGAATCAACAATTTCCTCAGATGATCTTATTAGGCAGAGAAAATAAATAAAATTATAAATGGATTTCTTTCAAAAAGTGTTGAATTCCAAAACTAAAATTTCAACAAAATATGGTTGCAGAAAAACTTGAAACGTACTTTTGTATATCATTTCATAGATTTCCTCGAATTATTATGGCTTTTGAAATATGAAAAAGAGTACAAGTCGGAAAGCTTATTTCAAATTTCTTTTAAATAACCGATTTATTGAAAGAAAACGGTAAA
>SCLH01062786.1:0-17731 GCA_004367855.1 Oikopleura vanhoeffeni
CCAATCTGCCACATCGCTGCTACCCCCTTAAAGGTCACTAATTTAGAGTTTGCAATTAAAACTATTATAAAAACAATCTTGAAGAAGTGGTAGTTTTTGGAAAGTTCTTCGAGAAGTAACGAGGTTATGAAAGAATTTTTCACGGAAGTACCTTTTTTATTTTTCAGTGGCTTATCTTCTTTCTCACGATTCGCTGTAAATAATAATTATGATCTATTGATTGAATAAGGCCTAAAGTTTTTGACACTTCTGACAAAAAACAATCATTAAAAATAGTTGGTAAATAGTTTGTAAACATTTTTGGTATTTTATTATCCCTTATTATTTCCCCTGTATCGTAAAAAGTTCTAAACTCCAAGTTCAAACTTTTTTTGTATTGAGATCTGTACGGCAAAATTTTTTATTATTAATAATGGTTGATAATGAATAAACCGAAAACGTTACCATAACTGACAGAATAACATTAAAAAATAGTCATTTATAATATTATTTTCCAAATAAATATATTTCCGGTTAGTTATTGTTTTAGACTGTTTGCCTTAGATTTTTGTTTAAGTTAACCAATCAGAGCGAATGGTTGATTTCAAAGATAGGGAACACTCTTTTTAGGAAATTTTAGAATTTTGAAAAAAAATGGTACGTTTGTTAACATCATTTTTACATCATTTTTGTCCTTATAAAAATAATTTCGTCGATTTTTGATGTTTTGCTCTCTACCGCTACTGAGACCGAATTTCAACAAGAAAAAAAAAGAACCACGCGAAATGTTTTTAAGATTCTAAGTATGTTCTTTGATTTTCAATTCAAAATACCACGGGCTAGAACGAAGCCCGATAGATTTTGCAGTTTTTGGGCTTATGAGCGAATTAAACAAGTACTAGACACGTGACCGACCTCAAATTCCGGCTCGCTGGCCTCATTTTTTATGCTTAACAAACGTACCATTTGTTTTTTTCAAAATTCGAAAATTTCCTCAAAAGAGTGTTCCCTATCTTTGAAATCAACTAATGCTCAGAGCGGTATATGTTAAATCCGGCGTATTGGTGAAGGTTTTTTGCGAAAAAACATTCATCTATACGCCAGACCCTGCTGAAATGAAGAATTTGAATTTCAAATCCAAACAAGAGTTTAAAGTTTCATGAGGTCGGCTTTAGGCCGTCACCGGTGAGATTCGGGCCGATACAAAGTTTAATTTGATTACGATTCGGTCTAAGCAGAAACATTTTCGATTCTAATTTCTTTGAGATATAGGAAAGAATATATTATTAATAATTTATTATATTTTATTAAACTACGTTTCGCGTAAGCATATTTCAGGTTTTTAAGAAAAATGAAAAGTAAGTTTCAAGACTTTACAGATTTGATATCTAGAGTTTCAAAAATATTTTGTGTGGGCAGAGAAAAGTTTTAAATTTCTGGCCCACTTTCAAAATACTGGGAAACTTTTATGACCTTTTTGATCATTTAGGGAAGGTCGATGTATCCGGATAAAATACGATTCGGCCTCTCATAATTTGGCGTAGGTTTTGAAGTTTTTGGCAGTATCCTAAAATGGTCCATGAAAAAATTATATCTCACTTTAGTGCGGAAATGGGAGCCGAAACTAGGAGGGAGGTGAATTTTTTCATATTCGATAAGTTTTTTAACGTAAGTTGGGACCTATGTATCTGGTAGTAAGTTTCCTAGCACGCGAGAAGGTACGGTGCTTCGGCACGAATGCGAAGGATTCGTTGTCCGCCCAACGTATGATTATTACATGTGCATTTGAAATGATTAAGGTTGAAATGAATAATGAGGTGATATTATAGAGAAAATCAAAATTGTCACCGCATGGTGGTCAAATTGTATTTTCAAGACTCGTTTTGATATCCTTTATATACACTTTGGTTAGAATGCGTAGCACAACGTTAAAATCACACGTTAAAAAGAGTAGTGGGTACGCATTCTAAGCAAAGTGTAATAAAGGGATATAGCCTATATCATATAGGGCGTCCAAAATTGATCTTTGAGGGTGAGATTGTCGGTAAGGTTTTTTCGTGTTACAACGATACCAACATTCTGTGTTTTGCAAGTAGGAATACCTCAACTTTTGATTGGTTGAATTTTCAACCAATCATATTTATTGATTTGATAATATCGAAAGATGCGCTAGCATCGACTCTTTTGAAACGGTATTAGCAACTATAGGTCTCAGATGACAACAGGTGCTAAAAGGGATTCCATCATTTTGTGGTGTTAGCACCAATATGGTTGAGATTATTTTTAAGTAAGATAACCAGCCAGTTTAAATCAATATGGCTATTCAATGAGAAAATTTCTGAGGGTTAATTTTTATCTACAGGGTGTAACGTCTTTCTTTTCTTTTTTCTAAATTGCATAAATCTGAATTCCGCCGTTTTGATTGGTTTAATCTGAAAAAGACGTAGGTTTTTGCCAAAATTGATCGTTCTCATTAGCGGATAGCAATTTATGCAAATTGGAAAACAGAAAAAAACGTTACATGCTGTATTTTCCTGAAAATTTGTTCAAATTCTTGCCGATTGCTGATTGGTTGAAAAATTTAATTGCTCTGAGGTCATTTTTGACTCCGACAATAAACTTAAAAGGTGAAATTAGACTAGAAACCTTACTTTAAAAAATTAAAGAAAGTCGGAAAAAGCTATAAAGGGTAAACATAATGCGAAAATGTTCATTGTTAACAAAATCTAGGTATTTAGCATTTATGAAGAAGGCCAACAGTAAAAAAAGAAGACAGCCTACTTTATCATTACATTTTTCAGCGATAAAGAGGTAAGTTTTGGATAAATTCCACATTCGCCTTATTTAGAAAATCCATCATAAAAACAATACAATCAAAAACGAAGTGGTCAAGGTGCACGATGACACTCGGCCTTATGAAAGTAGAAGACCTAACAATTTCTTTTATTTTTCTCATAAAAAATAATTTTACTAAGTGACGTATTAATTCATTTATAAATTAATATGTAAAAATATACATGTATGTAAAACTAAAATTTGAAATCAAAAAAAGTCTGAATAAAAAAATGTACGCAGTTTTTGTCGCTGAAAATTTATGTTCAAAAATACTTTCAGTGCCATCACTAAGAGCCGCTGTTTTGAGTGGTCAAAAATTGTCAATTGAAACTTGTGTCGCTTATGTGCGAAGGTGTGTATGTTAACAAATGTTTTGATATTTTCACAAGCCCTGTATGGCCCATACAGTATGGCCCATACAGTATGGGCCATACAAAGGGAGCGCACCAGGCCAATTTCAAAGTTTTGAATGGTTACTCTTGAAGCTAAACGAGAAAAAAAATCTTGAGCAGAATTCAAAATGAAAAAATACTTTTTTTTCTTTACAAAATCCGATTTTTTACCGGTGAAAATACCGTTTTTTTTGTTTGAATTTGGGCTGGTGACGTGGGGTTGGTCGGGGATGGTTCAATTTTGCTTTTTTCCTGTTCTCCAGGAAATTTGACAAAATCTGACAAAAAAATTAGACCTGGGAAGAGCTGGGAAAATTTTTTAGAAAATGGGCGTTTTAAAAAGTCAGTTTCTGACCACTAGATGGCCAAATTTTTTTTCTGCTCGGTATCGTTTTTTTCTGGTTCAACAACCCCCGTGAGGTCAAATAATTTGTATCAACTACTGTAGGTCTCTCGTTAGTTCTACTGGTGCGCTCCCTAGCCATACAGTATGGCTTATTCTACATCGAGAAGAGGCAATTCCAGCGACCTATACTTAGGATGCGCAGCGGAAATATTTTTATTTTTTGAACTATGACTAGCAACTAAATACGAAAAACAAATAAGGAGCAGTATTAACATTTTTTTAATTGCATTTTTCACCGGTTAAAATACTGGTTATTTAATTGAATTAAGGACAGTAAGCTGGGTTTGACTGAAAAAAAAATAATTTTAACGTTTCTCGTGTTTTCCTAAAAATCTGACTCAGTAAGGGAGTTGGTCGTGGCTAAATGAGCCACTAGAAAAAAAATCTCATTTTTATTTTGGTTGCCTTTTTAGGTAGACATTTCTTTCAGTTTAATTTTATTTATAAAATTAAACTGAAAGAGGTCACTAGCACGACAAAACATTTGGATTATAATTTTAACAAGAAATAAAAGTCTCGTTTAATATCTCAGTTAGTTTTTGCTTCTCAATTTAAGAAGCTTTTCTGAGAAATTAAACGAGACTTTTAACAATTCTTGTTAAAATTTTTTAATTTTTTACTCTCACAAAGTCTCCTACTAAAATGAGAATTTATCGTGAAGAGAACCCAATTATTATTTATACCCGGGACATGACACCAGATCCTCCCGACTACACTTTTGTGCAACCGGTACCTCTCGTGACCGACGACTCCATTTTTAATGTTATCGCCGCACACAAGAGCTTGACGGACCATCAAAGGTACCCTGAAAATTTTTTTTGAGCTTAGTCTTGAATCTTTATTTTTCTAGAAATCTGGAGGTTTTGGCAGTTCTGCTCTCAAGGAAGATCCATTACGATGAAGACTGGAAGATTAAATCTGAAATCAATAATTTAATCCTAGTTCAATGCGCCGAGACAAAATCCGTCGAAAAATTGAGATTTCCATTTTTTTCGAATTCAAAATTTATTTCTAACGAATTTATCAATACTTTTAAATTCACTGAATTCGAAAAACCGTTCAGACATAAAATTACGAAAGATTTTTTAGACCCCGAAAAATCTAATCTTGATTTATGGATTTTCGATTCGATACCTTATCATTTAGGCATCGAATCGAAAATTAAAAAACACCACATCCCGTGTTTTTCGGCAACGCAATTTTTTTCTGGACGCGCCACAGCAATGAAAGACCACATAATTCCGTTAATCGAAAAACATAAAATAAAAATTTTCGATTATGGTCTTTCACTTAAACTCATAAATCAAGATTATGATTTTAAAGATCACATTAATATTAATAAAATTAATATTCCTTATTTTCATGCTAACCAAGAAATTTTTTGGAACAAAAATTCCGATTTCTCTCTAACTCCCTGGGTTAGAAATTCAGAGATTATCGATAACAAATGTCATTTTTCCGGACCATGGGAAAGAGCTATCAATTTAAAAATTCGGAAAAAAACAGAAATTCATTCAGAAGAAGTCAATAAAAATATAATTGATCTTTTGGCATGTAAAGCAGTCACTGTTTTAGGAAATTTTAAAGATCAAAAAGTGATCGATTATTGTAGGTGTATCAGTCCATTACATATCGTAGAGGAATTTCGATTTGATCCCGTAATTAAGGGAAATAAAATGAGATTACGAATTTGTTTAGACCAATCAGTCTTAAATTCAGCTACCGATATCATTTCATTTCCCTTAATTACGGGAGAAGAATTAGCTCAGTCCTTATACAATTTTGACACAGCTATTTCGATTGATAACAAAAAATCTTATTATTTATCTTTTTTGGGTCCCTTATGCAGACCTTACCTTTGTTTTCGTTGGTTGAACTTAATTTTAACTTTCAACGTTCCAGTTTTCGGCCTAGTTAACAGCCCAGCGTTTAACGAGATCTTTCAACAACTTTTTTGTTTTGAACTAAAAAATATCTTAAATAACTACAATTTAAAAGATTTTTTAGAAGGACACTTGTCCTGGATCGACGACCAAATTATTTTATCTAAAAAGGGTACTATTGCTAAATTTGATATTTCATTAAATAATTTTCACCCTTGTATCGAACTCATTTGTAATTTACTCATAAAACTCGGCATAACAATCAATGTACAAAAATCAGTCCTTAAACCTACAGATAACATCGAATATCTGGGTTTCGAATATAATCTTAAAAATAAGGATATTTTTTACCGAGTGAAACAGAAGTGTATTTTAGATTACAAAATCCAAATTATAAAAATGTTCGCTCAAGGCGATATTTTATTTACCAATAAAATACTTAACTACGTAATCGACCGTAAAAAACCAATTTTCGAAACCTTTTCAAAAAATGATTTAAATTTAATTTATTCTGCCAAATTGAATCATAAACATTTCCAGCAATTAATCGGAAAAATCGAGTGGTTTAATCGCAAATTAAGAATTGATGTGGAATTTTTCCCGTTAAACATTATTTACCGTTATCCTAGCTTATCGCAAAACAATTTCTTATCAAAATTGGCCTTAAAAAATATTTTTGACATATTGCCAGATGTTAAATTCATCATCGAAAAAAGGCAAGAACCTTTATCTAAATTTTATTTTTTCCATATCAATACTAACCATTTTATGAATGAATCATATCATCCGGTTGATTCTGGTTTGAACATCTCAGGAATCTTCGATTCCGAATTCTTTGATGAATCATCACCAATTTCTGCAGGAGATATTAAAATCTCGAACCACACTAAATTCGAAAATTTGATTAAATTAATGAAAAATAAAATCGACTTAATCGATAATTTAGATTTGAAATTTTCTAATCCTGTCTTCAGAAATCCAAACGAAAAGTTCTCAAAAATTATCAAAATTTGTATAATATTTAAGGATATTAAATCACTAATTAATTTCGACAAAAATGATTTAAAAATTTTGAAATTCATTTTTGCGCTCAAAATTAATTTATATAATCACCTCAAAATGATTATAAACTTACAATTTACAAGCAAAGTAATTCCCAAAGGTCTCCCTAGTCATCCTTTACCAAATAAATTGTTTTTTCAACATTTTAATGCTACTCCAAAAAATACTTTCGTACTTTTTGGAGACGAAAATAAATGGAAAAACTGTCCAAAATTTATGTCTTTACATAAAAAACATTTTTCAAAATTCGGTTTCTCATGTAATATACAAAGACATAAATTTTGGACAATTCTCATTAAAGAAAAAATCGAAACTTTAATAATAAATGAAGTTTCGGTTAAATACAGAGAATTTTTAAATTACATTTTAAGAGGGAAACCTTCGGGAATACAAATTTTGTGCGTTTTCACTTCCCGGAATAATTTTAGGTGGACCCAAGCAGTCTTAAATAAATACCATTTAAAACAAATCGAACTTAATAAGAATCATTTTTTCTTTATCAATAAAAAGATAAAGAATTATATTTTCAAGACTGGTCTTTGCCTAAAATAATTCTGGGAAGAATGACGCATTCTACCACACTTTATGGCGTGAAATCTTTTTTCACCTAGTGGAAATCTCATGCTACACTTCAATTTTTATTTAAGCTGTACATTTCAATTCTATGTTTATTTATTTTACATAACTTTATTTATTTCAAAACTTTTATTCGAGTTGGATCTCGATGAAAAACCCTAGACCTGTTTTGTATATTGAAATCTATAAATAGATTTAAAAATCGAAATTCGTAGTTCTACTCACGATCATTCCTGATTTTAATTCAAGAATGGGTCAATTTTGGCTTCTTACCAACGAGTATATAAATAAAGTTTTATAAAAATTTATTTCATTCATTTTTTAATTTTTTGAAAATCAGACGAAAAATAAAAACCACAATAGAGCGTATTAATTTCACAAGAGACTTTTAAGTATATTCTGATTTTAGAATATTTTTTCCCAAAATCAATCATATTTTAAAGATTATTAAAATATTTTTTACGTAAAAAGATTTTGGATTAAAATATTCTAAAAAAGTTCGCACGTTCATTTGCATCTCGGGAAGACAGCTGCGACAATTAAAAACGTACCTGCAACGAGCAGATGGTCCAATCAAACGACTTTTTTCCCAAGGCACATCAACCTTGAAATAAAAATTTACTCCACTGGGAATCTCTTGGACATCAAAAATTATGCTGGGGGGTTCAAAAAACGTTCATAAATAATTCAGAAATTCTCGAAAAGATTTTTTAAGTTCATTTTATCTATCTTTATATATATTTTTATCTAATAAAAATCAAAATTTATTTAAAAGTTGAAGATTTTCCAAAAACTTCAACTAAAAAAATCTTTTACATTTAAAATTCCTTGGTAAATTCCAAATAAATTTTAAATTCACGTTTAAGAAGATTTGGAAATTTAATTTCCCATTTTTAATTTGTTTAACAAGTTAAAACTTCAAAATTTTTAAGAATTTTTCCGGATTTATTTATTTTACTATTCCAAAAATTTTCATGATACGCGAAAATGGGTCAAAACCCATGAAAAATTTTCACTGGAATTTCAAAAAAAACGGAAAAAATTTTCAGTTTTTCTCTTACATGGGTCAAAACCCATGCAAAAATTCTACAAAAACGGTTGGAATTTTGTCATTTTTTCCATTTTTAACTAACATGGGTCAAAACCCATGCAAAAAATTGCTTTTAAAGAAATTTTTAAATTATTTTTTCACTAAAAATTTAAATTCCAGTGAAAATTTACAATTCTAAATAACGACTTGCTTTCAAATCCAACCTTATTTTTTCAAATTTTCGCTTACATGGGTCAAAACCCATGAAAAAATTTTACTCATAATATTTTTGCATTATTAGAATTAAACTTTTTTAAATCACAAATTTGTAACAAACAGTCAACTTTAAATCATCTTCCGGTGACATGGTCAAAACCATGAAAAATACTCATAATATTATGAACTTTTTAAACCAAACTTTTCTAAAAAGTTCCAAAATTCAATCCGCTTACATGGGTCAAAACCCATGCAAAATTCATAAAAATCATTTATTTTTTCATAATCAACAATTTTTAAACTCTCTAAAAGAATTATTGGAATTATTTTTCAAACTAAATAGTGTACAAAACACTCAAAAATTAAATTTTTTTTCATAACATGGGTCAGAAACCATGAGAAAATTTACTCGAAAATATTTCTAGAAAATCTCAAATAAGGTTTATTGCTCAAAAATTTCATTTTTGACTTACATGGGTCAAAACCCCTGAAAAAATTTCAATTTTTCCGTTAAAACAAGACAAAACTGAAAATTTAGTTAAAAATTATTGAATTTTTTCGTTAAAAAACTGAGTTTTAATCTTAAAATTCTAAAAATAGAACCATTGTATAAGTTTCCTTAATCTCATAATCAATTTTAAAGTTTATTTAAATAATATAATGAATTTTTTAGACTTTTCGGAAATGGCAGTAAACCTATTGAGCTTTTCAATAGAAGGGACTCCAATAGACGAAATCGGAGCCGTCCTCAATGACGAATTAATTTTTGAGTTACCTTTCGAGTTCGATTCGTCTTGTCCTCCACTTTCCGAAAATTTCATTGATAACCCTAACAAACACGTTAGGACGCAAAGTGGAGGTCATTACCCTAGGGATCAAATTTATGATTCGAAAGGTAAATCAAATGTAGATTCGAATTCTACGGACGGTTTTGGCGAAACCCAACGAAAGGAAATTTTTGAAATTTCTTCAAAAGCGGCCATTCTGATTGACCCCAAATTAACAAAAGAAATTTTGGAAAAAATAATCAGATCGCCGAACTTCAATGAGTACCCTAGAAAGAAGGATTGGGGCCCCAAAGATAAACCTTATGAAATCTGGAAAGATGACCGTATCACGAATCTTGTCCTCGAAGATTCATATAATTCGATTTGCACGAACCGCGGAAGAAACGAGATTTCCTTCAACCCTGAAATCGTTGTCGGTAATAAAATTTTTGATTTCTATAAATTTATATTTTTTTCTAGTTTAAAAACGGGACTCTTAAAATAATTTTCTTGATTAAAAAATAATTATTTGTAAAAGTTTTTTCACAAAATTTAATTTTTTATCAGAAAGATCAGAATCTTTTCTATCTAAGATTTAAAATTTCATCAAAAATTTTGTCTTATTTTTGGCCCTAAAGATTTTTTCACTGTCAAAAAGAGAGATTTATACCCGTTACATTTATAAGGGCAATTTTCTAAAAACCCTAACCGGCTCAAAAAATTATTTTTTCTTGCCGAAAAAATTGTCAAATTTTCCAATTTCAGGATTTTCTACCCTTTTAGATGTATAAATTCAAAAATATTTTTTCAGAAATTATTTTCGGAAAATTATTTCCAAAAAATATTTTTAGAAACTTTTTTTCCTCAAATAAAATTAATTTTTTCTAAAAAACTACACATTTACAAGAAAGTTTTTTAGAAAATTTTACACTCCAAAATAATTAAAAGGGATCATTTTACAATATTTTTTAGCAAATGATATCCTGGACAAATCCAAAGTGCTTCAAGATATCCATGAGCTCACCGAAATTTACACAGTCAGTTTCCACCGAATTTTGAAAGAAATCAACTTCGATCAACTGACAATCTATTACAAGAATAAATCTGGCAATTTGGAAAGCGTTAAAGGGGTATCATTAAACCTTTACATGTTTTTTAATTCCCAAGAAATTATGAATTATGGCTTTGTTTGGTCAGAGGAGGTTGAGAATCTGGTGATGGAAATCACTAATCATCTTTCCTGGCTTATGGCCAGAGATTTAACCACCAGATCTCACCAATCCTCGGGAGCAAAAACATGTAAACAGTTTATTGATCCCCAAGAACCAGGATCTAGAAAATTTCAAGCTATAAATTTTAATGCATTTCCAAATTCACAATGCAATCCCCTACCGCAACTCTTGGAATGGCAATGCACTATCCGCAGAGCTTTTCAAGAGGCTTTCAAACATCATTGGGAGAATTGCTTGCAAAGTCAACATAATCGATCTGTTGTAATTTCCATGAATTCCGATTTGTTAAAATTAAAAGAATTCGATTCCTCTGACCACGTTAAAAAAGAAATTCATAAACTGAATCACAAATTCGATAAATTCAACAGTCAGTTCGGCCAATTAGTGTATAAACTAATTGTAACTTTTTCACAGGGTAGTTGTGAAAAATTTTCAGCCGAAATTCAAAATCTTAGACTTTTCGATTGGGACCAAATGGGAGCATCTTTAATAACTTGGCAGCAACTCAATATTTTGCAAAACCCTCTGGTTACCCACGGTATTAAATTTGACTATAAGATCAACCCAAATAAACAATCCCCGGGACCAATCGAAAAGCCTAAAAGTCATGAATTAGAAAAACTGCGAATTATTTTCGGAAAAGATTCGAAATCTAGAACTGCTGATAAGGACATGTCTCTTATTTATCTAGTGAACCTTCGAATCCAAAAAGTCTTAAATACTTTTGAGGCCAATAAAAATAATATTTTTATTGATTGTCATAAAAGGTATTTTGACAAGACAAGGGATACCCTTGAAGGTTCACGAGTTAAATATGAGAAGTGTCACGATATCATTTTAGCCTCGGTCAGAGGAATCAGAAATAACTGGACAAATTTCCTTGAAAATCAAACTTCAAAGAAATTTTCCAGACAACAGATCGATATTATTGACGATTTATTCTGGGGAAGAAAAACCCCTAATTTAATTTCTACCAAAATTTTATGTAACAATGACCTAGATCACGCAGTAGGCCTTTTCAACCATTTTCTAGGTTTTTCTTGTTCATTAAATTGGCCCCATAGACAATTGATGCACCTACCTCCTCGGGATATTTACGCCACAATCAAAACAAGAGGCATTCTTTCAGAATTTATTCGCAGAAGTCTTGATTGGGCCAGCTGCAATAGCGTAATTTTGACTAATGGGGGTATTTCCGAATTACCTTTAACCACGGTGCATCAATTAGCATCCGAAAATAACTCAGAGGAGGAAAATGGGGCAGGAAATTTACAAATAGTGGAGGACCTTCTTATTAATCGAAATGTGACAAGTGCACATTTAATTAATAATTCAAATGGCACTATTATTCACGACGAAATTTTCAAACGGAAAAAACAAATCTATTCGGCGAATAATATTCCTAATTGCTTAACAAAAAAATAAAAAACATTTCGATTAATAATAATTTCCTCTACTTTTGTTTCTTTCCTGAAATTAAATTAGGAGTTTTTCTTTCCCAATTTTTCAATTTTATAATTTAATTGCGGTTATTAAATTATAAAATTGAAAAGTGTAAATTTCGGAAATATTTTTCGGAAATTTTTTATTTCCAAAAAATTTTTTTCCAGGATATCATTCGCGACTTAAAATATACCCGCTGGTATATTTTTAACTCGTTCTCGTAAATATTTTTTAAGTGTATTTATGCGTACTTTTTAAACCCTTAAGTGCTTTATTTCATTTTTTACCATGCATTATTTTTCGTCATTTATCTTGTGAAAATTATCTACTCGTACCTTTAAAATTGTAAAAATTCTCAATTTTCCATTTTTTGAGAACTCCAACCATCACGTTTTTCTTTAATTGTATATTTCGACTGAAAATTAGTAGTTAAAATAAATTTTTTAGATAAATCGAAAAATGAGCTGGTTTTTGGACGAAAAGATTATGCACAATGTCAACATTTCAAACTTGAATGTGGAACAAGTCGGAATAATTTTCCAGGACCAAAGACTACCTCAATCTTTAGGTTTCGGAATTTCTGTAAAGGACTCAAATAAAGAGGCCTCAATCCAGCGGTCTCATTCAATTTGCCCCACGAAAGAACATTTCATCGATAAGTATAGTCAATCACGGGGTCTAAGATATATTTCTTCCCCTAATCTGAGTCCACATATTTCTGGGGCAAAATATGAAAGAGGCCGCCGGCTCGAATTGGCTCAACAACTTAGAGATTCTAAGTCTAAGGTTGAGAAAAACCAATTTCATTTAAATATGATTTCTGCTAGTGGTGACTGCAGATCTGATTCTTATGCTTTGTATATAGGTGCACATATGAAAAAGTCTAATAACGAGAGCAAAGGAAAATATTCGCCTAAAAATTCAAAAAACGAAATTAAAAATTGGGAGGAGATTTCAGAATTAAAACTTTTTAATATGGACCTAAATGATTTTGACAAGAAACCCGATAATTTCAAATTTAAAAACTTTAATTCGGAATCTTTTTTCGAATTTGATAATCCTCTGGCTTCTCCAGATGTACCCGATTCAGGAAATAGATTTTCTAGATTTCCTTTTCAAGAAATTGAAGAACAACCCAAAATTATTCGTCATAATTTGGGTTTACCAATAAATTCTTCAATTTCTACAAATTCATCAAAAAATAATTCCTCACCTTTTTTCCAGACGTCAAATTCTTCTGATTCAACCATTGACCTCGAGGGCTGGTTTACCAAAACCTCTAGCAAATCCTCAAACAATTCTAAAAATAAATTTAAGTTTTAGAATTTTTTCTAATCGCTCATTCAATCCTAAATCATACTTTTGAAATACAATTGTTAATCCCACCCTTTTCCTTATTGATAAAAATTAAAAACTTTTTATTTAAAATTCGCTACGTCATTTGTTTATGTACATTTATTGTTGTTGGGAACAATTTTTTTCAAAAAAAGTATGATTTAGAAGTTTATTTTTTACTTCAAAGTATTTTTTTCCTGCCTTCAGCCTCAAAATTATTTAGATTTACTGATCTAAAACTTCAAAATAACTGTAAATTTATTTTCCGAAAATAATCAGATTTTTTCACTATTTAAAAAAAATCCTTTAGAAATGGATAACACCATTGAAAATGACGATAACAACCGTCTCTTGGAAAATTTTCCGAGGGAAACAGTCAGCTTGACTCTAAATATAGCCGAAGAAGCCTTCAAAATTGCCCAATCCGATTTTCAGAAAAGAAAATTAAAAATCGAAAATTCAATTTCGAAAAATTCGCAAGGCATTTTTGATTTAAAAAATGTCTTAGCCGAATTTAAAAATAACCCTAATTCTACCATCAAGGAAATCTTTAATTCTAATGAATTTATGGTCATACAAAAATCCCTTATACCCAAAGAAATGTTAAAATTTTCCAAGGAAAAATTCGAATCAAAAATTTTAAAAACTCTTTCCGGTTTGAATATTTCCTTGGAAAAATTAATTGCTCAAAAGGAAGAGTTGATAATCATTATAAAAGATCATAAAGAATCTCGGGTTAAAATTAAAACAAAAATTGCCAAGGAAATTTTTGAAATTATTTTTATAAAAAACATTATAATTTTTTATCTCAGATTTTATTTTTATACAACTTTTTGCACATTTTGTAAATATTTTTCTTATTTTTGTAAATATGTACTATAATTCTATTTTTTCAAAAATTTCATAAGAAAAAACTAGGCAGAAGCAATACAGAGCTCCAAAATCAATTAGAAAACATTAATTCGGATTCTGAAGACGAAGAATCTCCCTTAAAATTTAAAGTAGATTCTAAATTTTCAGTTTTAAAAGATGACCTGAGAATAAACCTTCTAATGGAGGAGTTTTGGGATATGATGAAGGAATGGGCCATAAAATATACCCCAATTTCTACTTTTAAAAACTGGGAAAATAGGCTAAAAATTCGTTTACATAATTTTTCGGTAGGTCAAGATTTAATCCTTTTAATCGATAGTGATGAAATGATTGATTTTTCATCAACAGTTTTTGACTATCTGAAATTATTATTTAAATATTTTAAGCCTTTCCCGGAAATTAAAAGTAAAATTGACAAAAAAATTCTCGCTTGGAGATCGAATAAATTAGGAATGATGAAATGCATTCTTGATTTACCGTATTCCAAATGTGATTTTTATAGGGTCAAAAAAATTGTCGAAGGTAAACTTCAACAAGAAGATGAGTTAGGGATTGATCTTTCTCACATGGCTCCCGAAAACAGAAGAGTTTGCTTAAATGCACTTTTCGGTGCAAAAAAACGACCTTCCAATCCTAAACACCCTAAAGACTTTAATCAAGCTAATGCCTCCAATCCTAATAATCCATCATATAGGGGAAATTCTAAAAATAAGCATAAGAAGATTAAAAGAGAAAAATCTAAAAGTTCTAGGTAAAACGATTTTATTTTATTTAAGAAAATTTTCAGAAAAAATCATTTTTTATCTTCATTATTTTTAATTAATATAGTCATTAGTTTCAACCCGGGAAATGTGCACATCGCGTTAAATCAAGACGGAAAAAGAATACATAAAGATTCTATAGTTTTAAGTTGCGATGACTGTAAAAAGAATCATTATACATATGAACATAATACACTTCAAAGTTTAGGCTGGGGCCCAAATTTCAATATACCGGTCCACATTCATAAATCCGTAATACGCAATAAAGAAAATAAGAAAGATTCTTATTACAGTCATTGCAATTCTAATTCCGAAAAATAAAACCTTAAAAACCAAAAATTTTCAAATTTTTCGCTTAAAAATTTGAAAATTTTTTGTATGCCGTGTATATATATATTTGTTAAATTCTGTAAATTTTTTGTGCATTTTGTAAATTATGGTCTTAATTTAATTTCTTCTAAATTTATAGAAATGGACAATCTTGCAGAATTTTATATTTCTGACGAGGAGGAACCTTTACCAAAAACTCGAAAAATAAGAAAACCTGTAGCAAAGGCCAAGCAGATTAAAATATCAAATTTTTCCCAGGTGAAAAATAATAATATTTTTGATCCGGAATATAAGAATTGGATTAATAAATTCAATTCAAAAATATTTAACTATTTTACAAAGGTACATTCTACCAAATTATCAAAAATTATTCTTAATTACCTGGTTTATAATTTCTTAAGGTTCCGAACGAAAATTTTTCGGAAGAAAAAGTAGCAAGGATTGTCCAGTCACAACTTCAAGATTTCCAAAAAGGATGGGATTCTTTGGTTGCCTCAATTGACAACAATACGCGCCAAATTTCAATCAATTCAGATGATTTGCTGACAATCAATGCAAATGTTCAGAATGCTGAAAAAGAAATTTCAAAAATCGCTTCAAAGAATCTGAAACTAGAAAAGTCGTCCAAAACATATTTCGAAAATGTTGAAAACTGGACAAAAGAAACTTTTGATTCGATCACCCAAATCCAACGATTTATTCCCGAGGTTTTTATTAAAATCAAATATTTTTTTCAATTTCCAAATATTTTAAAAAATTTTAACATTTGAAATTTTTGTAAATTAATATAGATTTCAGCCGAAAGAAAAATGGAAACCGGCAAAAAAGATCGAGAACCAAGAAAAAACGAATTTCAAATTCTCTCAAAAAATTCCATTAACTTCGGAACAAATAAGTCGGGAGAAGAAATCAAAAACGGGATCGGAAGAGCAAAAACCCTTGCTTACGATTTCAAAAAAGATACCAAAAGATCAAAACTTAAAAAAAGGATTTGTTCTTCCGATTCCGATAATGAATCAGAAAGTGATTTCTCAAAAGGTTCTAGATTCTCAAAATCAAATTTCGAGCAACGATTTGAGAGAATCGGAAATTCAACAAGAGAGCCCGAGCTCTTCTCCCGACCTATTTTCACCGGAGATTTCGCAACAGTAAAATCAGAACTTAATCAAGACCCAATATTTTCCGATTTAATAAAAGATTTGAATAATAAAAAATTTCCCTCGAAATGCAACAAACTTGCAAAATTCATTGCCTTAATTTCGGAAAATAAATTTCCAACATGGAATAATATTCAATTAGGCGTCTTATTTTGGATCAAGAATCACAAAGACAATAAAGAGAAAATTTTAGAGAGAGCTACAGTAAAAGTAGCTTTCAAAAGCCTAATAAAATTTTTAAAATCTAAAGACATTAAATCGGAAAATATTGGGAATTCAGAAATGCACGATATTTTCTTAGCCAAAATTGATAAATTTCTTAGGGGACAAATCAATCCGCCCGAAAGTTTAATAAAGATTGAACAAAAAATTATCCATGATAATTCTTTCTTCAAAACTTTATTTAATACTATTTCAAATATTAAAATAATTAAATCAGACCCCAATTTTATTACTTTTGCTAAAATCATTTCTGCAACTCCTAAAGAAGAAGACGCGTGTTTATTATGGATACAGTTGATTAGCTTTACTCGAGCTAATGAACTGTATCAAATAATTTCAGATTACCTTTTAAATCTGAAACGTAAGCAAAATGTTTTAAATAAAAACGGTATTATGGTCGAGGCGATTATTTGCTATAGTCCGATTAAAATACATAAAACCGATAAAATTCTAAATAGATTTTCTTCTTTTATCATTGCGATAAAAGAAGAAAAAGGTTTTAAACGGACTATAACAGGAATCGCCTTAAGCGTTTTATTTGATAAAACACAAAGGATCATTCAAAATAAAGCCATAACTTGGAACCCTATCGTTTTTCCAATTATTTCGAAGGGTAAATTTACTAAAATAACTAAGCATAGACTTTTAAAAATTATAAAATCGATTTATATAGAAAATGATATAATTTTTAAAGGAACACCCTACACGAGTAAACGTACAGCGGTTACTCTTTTAGCATGCCTAGACATACACACCAATTTAATTAAAAAGTGTCCGGCCTGGCAATCTGACTCTATGTTTAATCACTATGTTTCAGTAGGGTGTATCACTAATAAAAGTAAACTATTAAAATTACCCTTCGAAATTTTAAATGAGTTTTACATGCATTGTATGGCTTACGATTTTTATAATCCAAATCAAGCTAAAGCAATTAATATTCGCCCAGACGAATCAAAAAATATTTTCGAGGAAAAGGATTCTGACATAGAATCAATTGATTTGGAAATAAAAACCCTATCCACACAATTAGAAAATTTTCATAAAAATTAAAATTATTTTAAATAAAAATTACCTTAAATTTTTTCGAATTGTTTCTTTCTTTTGTAAATATTTTCAGCAAATCCTTTTTCTTCAAATATTTGTAGACCACAATTAAAACTTTTTCTCTGAGAAAATGTTTTAATCATAAAACCCAAAATAAATTCATAATCTTTTCAAAATCTTTTTAAGTT
>SCLH01062787.1:9459-24893 GCA_004367855.1 Oikopleura vanhoeffeni
CAATCACTTAGACAACATCAGTGGGATTCGAACACGCGCTATAGAGATAGTAAACGTTTTTGAGATGGAGTTTTGTTGGGAAAAGGATATAAGCTGAGAGCGCGTGTATTTTCTGAGGAATTTAGTTCACAAACTGAACAGAATTCGTGATTTATCACGTGATTACAAGTTTGCTAAACATAAGTTTTATTTTCTAGTAAAACATCAAAGAATATATATAATGTATAATTTTTAACACCAATATAAATTTTAACACATTTAAACTGTGTAGCGTGTGACCGGTATTTGTCTTCTCACGAAAGTAATTACGATTGGAGTCAGTTCAAAGAGGCAAAATCGTCCGACGAAAAAACAATAAAAAATTGAACACAGAATCGTTACTCACGTCCTCACTCTGATTATTCATTGGCTGGATTTCATACTCGCAAACATTAAAAATGAGATAAATCTGAGATTTTGCCAATTTTAAGTTATTTGCCAGAAGTTTTTGCAAAAATGTGGATCAAGATTTGACTCGGTCAAATAAAGTTATGTGTGGTCAAAAAGTATCGTGATAATGTTCGAGACTACTTCAAAGTCCAATTTATGTTAGAATATTATCACTTATTTCGTAGGCATTTTGAAAAAATATCCATCAAACATTTTGTCGACCAAACATATGGCGGCAGTATTTTTCGCTCCCGTATTTTTTCAAACCCGTTATACAGAATTTTATTTAATCGAAAAAATTAAATAAACATTTTTCAGTGTTTTTTATGCAATTAAAAAAAACAATTTTAAAATTACACAAAATAATTTTGGTAAGCAAAAAATACCACCGCCAAAAAATTCTTGAAAATCTTAGAATTTCATATTTCATATCTTTCACAATTAACCAGAGTTTATTAACCCTTTCAACCAGGGTTTATTTAATGCGAACCAAACGCGAACAAAAATATAAATAAGCGATAATAAGAGTTTCATAATAATTCAACTAAAAATACTTACGTCTGCATTCAGATTTGTCCTCGACATTTGCTGGTCTCCAAGGGGCGTCCTGATAATTGTCTAAGCATCGTTCGCAATTATCACCAGTGGTAAAATGTTCGCATGCACATCGTCCATGTACCATACCTTGCACGGTTTCGTCCACCTCGACAGATTCCATTGGTCTGCACGTTGAGGCGTGACCGTAACAAAAGCAAGAGCCTCGAACGACGAGATTGTATAAAGCATAGTAATATTTTTTAATGGAATCTGATGAGGAATCGATGTGATCGTCTCCGAGTGTGTGTAATTTCAAGAATTCAATTCGGAGATTTGTTACTTTCAACAAATCCATAACCTTAAAAGTTAAATGTAAATAATATTATTGAAAACCGTGAGATTTTACCGGTTCAAATAAAATGAAAGTTTATCAAAATATTTTTCTTGGTATGCGGTCACATGAAAAAACGTGGTTCTTAATAATAAGTACATGAGAACAGCTGTTTTTTTTGATAATTACAAAACTTTAATAAAACTTTAATAAAATCGGTCGGAAAATTAACTGTCTCAAATAGTTTCGAAGATTGACCCTAGACTAATTAGGTCATAAAAATCACTTTGGCGGGGTTCTCGAACCTCTAGAATGACCACAGTGACCTCTAGCGAGCGCCTTAGCAAAGTCCGTTCTCTGATTGCTTGTAAAAAACTTTAATTTTTTCATCGAGTCACAATTTCAAAAATATATTATATCCCTTTATCATTTTTTGGTTAGAATGCGTAGCCACAACGTTAAAATCACACGTTAAAAGGAGTAGTGGCTACGCATTCTAACCAAAAAGTGATGAAGAGATATATAATATATAAGATAAAAACATACCTCTGGGGCGTATGGGTTCTTTAAATCTCCGTGAAGTTGTGGTTCCAAAACCTTTAAAACAATTTCCCCCTTTGTCGATGGGACTTTTTTGTTGTACGAATCGTCGCAAATAACTTCATCGATTGTACTTGGGATTGGGCCTAGCGGGACATCTGGAAATTGGGAGCAATCTTCTGCAAAATATCGATAAGGATGCCACGTGAGCCCCTTATCAGCCGATCGTTTGACTACCATAGCTGCGGGTCTGAAGGTTTTGAAGGTCATGATCAAATGGGTGAAGGAAAACTGGGCTTCGAGATCAAGTTGAATATATACATTATCGACCCCATTTTCAGATTGCCACCAAAGGTCTTCTTGCGAGCTATCCGAGCTAGCTCTGGTGGTGATAATATTTTGAACTCTGTGGGATTCCCAGCTGCCAGAGTTAGTAGGATCCCACTCTTCTCGAGAGTCACAGGTGAAACAACTTCCTTGGCCATTTGTGTTTGAAACAATGCAATAATGACTGAATTTTGGGTAGAAAATAGAACTATAATGAAGCCTATGCCAGAAAAATTATCAAAGTTCAAAAAGTGAACTTTGACCTAGTTAATAAATTTTGAAATACAGTGGGTAACCACTAACTGGGTTACTTGTTAGACTGTCCGAGGTTTGTCCGATTATATAGACTATGGCATTTTGTAAAATTTGAAAAAAGCTAATCGATCAATTTGGGGGCGTAGATTTCAAAAACGTGATCGAAAAAATCTTGGTCCAAAATTCGAGCTTAAAAGATGGGGTTTTCTGCTTAAAAGAGACAAAATTGTAAAACATTTATATCCCTTTAACACCTTTTTGATGATTTGAGAGATGTAGGCTGAAAAGAAGAGAAAGCGGCCTCATGAGTGGCTAGAAGGGGTCTCAGGAGTGTTAGAATTGGCTCCCCCAACCTACATCTCTCAAATCATCAAAAAGGTGTTAAAGGGATATTAGATAAAGAAGCCCTACAAACCCAAGGAATCGATCTGAAATCCACTTGAATTTTTTTTAAGACTTTTCTTTAAAGTTTCGAGATCTCGGACAGTCTATTACTTGTCTGAATACTCAGCTAGTGGTAATGAACCCACTTTGTGGTGCTTATAAAACAAATGGCTATTTTGGCTTTATTTATCTATGAACAAGTTTTTGTACGTATTTATTAAAACGTAAATATTGTATCAACTGAAAATGTGAAAATGTTTTAACAAAAAGACAAAGGACTAAAAAATTTACTTAATGCTACAAATAAAAATCAAAGCTATAGTCCAAATTGATGATTTATAATTATGGTATCTACATGTATGAGTCATAAATAATAGTTGCCTTGGGTGAAATCAGCAAACTTCTTGAAGTATACGACTTGGGACTTCAAAATTGGCGGCGGTATTTTTGGCTTACGACATTTTCAATGGACATTTTTCATGAAATGGTTAGTTAAATTTTGCTCAATTTAAATTTTTTCTTTCATATATACAGGGTGTAAGATTTTTGGTGTAAGATTTATACATTTTGGTGAAGGTATCTTTAGCATATAAAAATCTCATTATTTTCGAAAATTTACTGAGTACACAAAACCTTTGGTGAAAAAAATATCTAAAATTATTTTGTGTTTTTTCTGCAATTTTAGAATAAAAAAAAACTGTTAACCGAAAAATATCGTCCACTGTCTACAAATGTAGACCCGATTCAAAATCTATTTTTTCAAAATTTTGGTAAGCGAGAAATACCGCCACCTACAAATGTAGTACCGATTCATAAATATTTGTCTTCAAAATTTTGGTAAGCGAAAAATACCGCCGCCTACAAATGTAGTACCGATAAAAAATCTTGGTTTTCAAAATTGTATTTTTGTTTTCAAATTTTCACCTTATCTTGGGTTGTCGAGGCCGCATGTTGAATTTGTAGTGAGGTATTTACTGCTGGCACGTCCGATAAGTAAATCGCCCGTAGCTGGGAAACATTGTCCGCCGTCGCAAGGGCTCATTGACTCGGCCCATGCTATCGACGCCACTAATGATAACCTCAGTAACATCCGAATATTTACCGATTTCTAAAGGCGGAAAACGGTTATTGAATGACTAAAGTTTTATGTAAATGATACAGTTTTGGATGAAAAAAAGTGATATAAAATCATGATAGATAGGCTGTTCAAGATCGACACATCTCCGGAATTGTTTAATTTCGTTAGAGAATTTTAAAATGTTATTAATTATTAAGTTTGAATATTTCTCCCAGTTCAGTATCAGTAATGCATATTTATCAAAAACCAAGTACATGTAATTTGTGAAGTTGGAAAATAAAAATTCCTGATGAGAAAAAATTAGACTACTGTGAAAAAACATTTTGTCGTTTAATTCCGGGGATTTTTCAAACGCAGATAAATAAAATCGCTGGGTTTTCTATGCGCTGAAAATCGTACAATTGGTAGTCTACCAAGAGTAGATAAAAGTGATTAAAAACAGAATAATTTTTTCTTTTTTTTTGGGTTAGAATTTTAATTGTCAAAGGGCTTAAAAGAACGAAACTTATCAAAAGCTCCTTTACTGTACTCATTTTTCTTTAGCACGCGTAACGATCAATTTTAAGTTTATAATGAAAACCTCTTCACTCCCTGAGTTGGCTTGTTCTGTAAAATCGGCCGTTTTTTCTCTATCGTATCTTTGTGTGTTAAGGAGTCCGGTCTGGAGTATCCGCTTAGATGGGTTTTTTAGTCAGTTTTTTATGCGCATAGTTTAGCTCTTTCGCGCTTTTTAAAGACGTTTCACATTTCCTATTGTTGGGGGTTCGTGATGGTCCAATTTGGTGTCACTCAATGAAGCTTGCTCTCCCACCCTACTCGACACAGAAAACAAAAAACTCAATTACTTTGATTTAAGCAATTTTGCTCGAAGAAATATTTCGCGTGGGAGAATCGAAGAGGCCATTATTCTTTAGTCATGTTTTATTCATTTGGGGGGCTTTTGGTATAGTAAAATGCGGGTTTGGGGTACGACAATGAAATTTGTCGGCAAATTTTTTTGTTCAAGTTTGATCATCATTTTTTGAATATTTTATTTCGAAAAACCTACTGCTTGGGTTATGATCGGATGTATTTTTAAATTTTTTTTTGAAAATTGAGGTTTTTGATTCGTGAATGAAATTATTTGCTGGTTGGGGATTTTTTTAAATGTTTTGATAGAGTTATTTGCGTGGAAAAATTGTCAACCTGTCGCGTTTAGCATAGTAAAAAGGTGTAGATGAGGAGGACATAATGATGTCGTAAACATTATTCAGAGCGTAGGCGTTTGAACAAAAAGGGGGAAGTTGGCTGTAAAATAGCTATTTAATAACTTCAGTCACTTTCGGGGTGTTCCCGAAGAACTTTAGGGAGCTTCGTGATTTTGATTAACTCATAAGTTATGGGCCATAACTTTGCCATTTGACTTCTGAAAAGGTTATGACTAAAAACCAAGTCTAAAATGTTTTTTTAATTATAAGACCATTCGAGGGCGTTTTTGTAGCTTTTTTCTGGCCACAGTCAGGCTGTATATCCTTTTCCCAACGGAACTCCATCTCAAAAACGTTTACTATCTCTATAGCGCGTGTTCGAATCCTAGGCAAGGATGCTTGATATTGGGACCGCTAAATTTGATCGGTGTGTAATCACTCAAGCAATAACTAAGACAGTTACTTAGACAACATCAGTGGGATTCGAACACGCGCTATAGAGATAGTAAACATTTTTGGGATGGAGTTCCGTTGGGAAAAGGATATTTTTCGTTTTCCCTAGAAAATACGCACGAACTGCAAATGAGGACGCATTATGTGATATATATTCAGTCAAGTGTAGGGAACAAAAATCATCGACAGTGGTATAATGGGTTATGTTGGGCTTGAAGTACCCCAAAAAGGGCGTTTTACTGAAAATAAATATATTCGTGGACATCGGTTGTGCGAATAATCTAGTCCATCGAAAAACCATTTTGAAAAATTTCAATTATCCATGAAAAAAAATTTAAAATTCTTTAGAATTGTTTTTTTCATTTGATAGAAAACTTAAAGATACGCAAATAAAATTTCCGGAATTCCATGTTATGAAAACAATAAAAAACATAGTAGATCGAATTAATTTAAGCATCGAATTTAATCTGCTAAGTGAAGAGCGTGCATCCCATGCCCCCTTAATACGAAACCTAAAAAACGCCGAATAAACACATTTTCAGCTGTGTTTTAATTCATATCAAGTACATATCAGTTGTTATTCATACACAATTTATTTCAGACTGCCCGTGCAATTTGCATGCAGAAACCGAGTATGTTATCTTAGACTTTATAGATAATAAAGGTATTCCTGTATCGGTTTGTAACTGTCTGAATCATGAAAACATTATTTTTTTGATGAATAAGTTACCGGTTAAACTGCAAGAATCGCAGTTTTATTCACATAATCTTTAACTACGATTTTTTTTTCTGACAATGGCAAAAGGCGCTTATTTCTCCTGTTTATACGAAGGAAATGTGCCAAATTTTCCACTTTTACTACTTTTCTGACGTTTTCATAGCTTTTAATGAGAATATTATCATAACTCTTTTGTTTCTCTCAATTTCTTAAAAATACTAAAAAAGTATCTTGCATTTGTTTATAACGCATTCAAGTGTAACGAGGTTTCTGGTATCTAAATCTCAAAATGAATCATTTTTCAGTTATATTTTTTGTAAGTTTTTGTTCTGGTTTACCGTGAACCATAGATGACCACCCAGGGCTCTCTTGATTTGATGGTTAAATTACTGAAAAAGTGTATTCAAAGGAAATAAAGATTTCTCATTTTAATTTAATCTATCACAAATGATTAATGATTCGGTGACTCCGTGACCGATCCAGCCCGGTAGAAATAATTGGGGATTACTAAATTAAAAATTATAACAATTGTTCATTCAAAAAATTAGACAATTCATTCAAAACAGAACGGGTAGACAAGGTTTTCAACAAAGATTTTTGAAAAAAAATTTTGAAGTTTCTGATTGGTCGATTTATTCAATCCGGCACCTAATTGATCGAAGTTCAATACAAATTCTGATATGTCAAAGCTTTAAAATTCAGTACCTGCTTGGTTAAAAATTCAGTACCTGATTGGTTAAAAATGACTTCAAAAAAATACAACAATTATACTTGAACAAAATTGTGTGAACAAAAACAGATTTTTTGATAGGTAGAATTTAGAGGCAAATTTTGCAAAAGTGGGTGAGAATTGAAAATCGAAAAAAAATAGAAATGTGTATGCCGCATAGGAACAATTTTTCGATTTTTTTATTTATATAGTTTGCCATTTACAGTACAAGTGTATGTCTTTTTTTCGCGGGAAAATTTTAGGAAGGGCGGGGAGAATTCTCCCAAATTCATAAAGGATTCTCCTCAACCATCCTTAAATTTTCCTACGAAAAAAGACATACTGTATTTATCAAAAATCTTTTAAAATTGTTTTAAGCTTAAATATTTATCTGAAAACAACTTTTCAAAGTAGTAGATAAAATTATTCATCTTCAGTCATATTTCAAGCCTTTTCATAAAATTTGCACCAATCAAGATTCTACTCCTAAATAATCCCTTAATTTAGTGATTTTTTGAAATGTTGGACCGAAATCAAACGTACTGAAAAACCTGTGTTTTGTAAGTCCAGGGGTTTAATAAAGTTGTGAAGTTTAATTTTTAATGCTTTGATATTCCCGATTTTACCTAAATAATTAATAGATCAATAAAGTACACTTTTTATACTGTCGCACGGTTTTCACCAATGCGAACTCGCTGAGGACCCATAAAGTCCTGTGACTTGCCTTAAATTGTCTCAAGATGATACTAATTTTCAGGTACCTAAACCACAATTTAAGGTCGACTCAGCGAAAAAGAAAATTTCATAAATCGTACGTACCAATCGCATTTTCCCAGGCCTTCCTTATTATCCCAAAAATTTCAAATTGGATCAAGTTGAGAGGGCATTAGCTAATCCTACAATGTTAGACTTTGTGTGTAGCACTTGAACTTTCAAATATATTTTTACGAGAAAATATAAATTAAAATACGAATTACAATCGTTTAATTTGAACTTGAAAATTCAGTTATCTTGAAAATACAATAAACAATCAGAACGTTAATAAAAACGAATAAAATTAAAAAGTTTTATAAATTATGCTATAGTTTTAAGGGGTAGCTCGCAGGAATTTTCGGGGAAATTCTAAAATGACCAAATTTGCTATAGTTTTCGACCTAGTCGGCTAAGAAAATAGAATTTTCAGTTTCCTGAGGAAACTAAAGATGCAATGAAATGTGAAATTTAACAAATATCGAGAACAAATATTAGAATGATAATTATATATTGGCATTTTTATTTTCGTAGTTTTTCTTGTAGATTTTGATGAAATAGACCAATTGCTAAGTTTATGAAATTTTTGACAAAAAATTCTATATTTTTTTAATTCGAAATTTTCGACCATTTTTAATTCATTTTCATGGGTCAGTTTTAGTATTTCTTAAGAAATTCAAAAATCAGACCACTGGCGTTATTTTTAGTCAAGTCTAGCTGACATCCTAGTAGGATGATCCTACTCATCGCTGGAATATACATGAGTTTGACCATAAGAAAATCTATATTTGTCTAAAGTTCATGGTTATAATTTATTATATTGACCGTAAAAATTTATCAAAATGCCTTTTAAAAACTAAAGAAAATACTATTACATTTGCTAAATTTCGTGAGCTTTCGGAGGGTTTAGACCGTTAAATTAAAATTACAACTTGTTCAAATAAATTGAATTTGTGAAATTTTTAATTTATTATCACTTCTCTTGGTCGTCTCTAGCGTGTTTTTTCTCGGAAATGTTTGGTTTTTCTCTTGAACCCTCAGTTTCTTTTATTTTTATTCGATTTATCAGCATTTATCAGGAAATGATTGATAATCAGTTACCCCCTTTTAAAAAGACACTTGTGGCGAGGACTGCCTTGGGGGTGAATCTTGAAGCAATAAGGGGGTGGTTAACCTACTCTACCAAAACTTAAACATGGTGCTTTTTCTTCACGTAGACATTTTTCAACTTTTTAACGTTTCAATCTAGGTGGTCTGTCTCTGTCGAGTTTTTACTTTACCCAAAATGGTTTTATAACACTGAGACCGTCAGCGGCCACAACTGACCCAAATAGCTCTTGTGCAAATTTGCACATCAGACCGCGATTCCCGCTGAAATTTCTCTTTCCCAAGGTGTCCTGCTGAGCGTTGAATTGGAGAAATATTCACATTTTTTTCTTAAACTCAATTTTATCTCGAGGAGAACCGTAAAAGTCGGTTGTCGCGTATTTTTTGTTTGATCTACTTAGCTCAACAAATTTGACAAAAGTAGTAAAACCGAGCCAGCTAGCGGGGGCCGCATCTACTGTCTTTTTTTCTATTACTCCTCCGATTGATTTATGGCTAAAATCGTTAATGCTAATTTTATGGGATCTTTTGTGCAAATACTCGACGCCTGTGCATTTTTGCACGTGGCTTAATCGGCCTCATAGCCAAGTTTTATTTTTTATTTTCGGGGTTATTGACAGGCCTCTGAAGAGATCAAAATGAATGTTTTTAGTCAACCAAGAGCGTCGTAAAGATGATCGTGCTATCTTTACAAACGGAGAAACAGTCAAATAAAATGAATAATTATGGCCAGGTGTCCATAACTATTTGAAGTTGAGAATCCAGCTTTTGCTTGACCTTTTTGCAAACATCTGTGGTAGGACTAAAAAATTAGTCCCAAAATAGTCTATTATCTGATCTTTTACAATATTAATAATGATAATTAAATTTGTAAATTATATTTTTTGAAAATATGGAGAATTTATAATAAACTGGTGTTTTTATAATCTGCAAAGTTCATCAGGAAAATTTTTTTTCCTTTTTTTTTCAACAAAATTATTTCTTATCTTTAAAAATAACGGAAGAGTAAGGTGTTCAAAAAAATATCACTTTATTTTGAAAAATTCTTCTGATTGCTCCAGCAATCAGTGATCTTCAATTGTTTTTAAGGGTTAACTACAAATTTGTTTAACTATATTAATTTGTATACTATATTAAATCAATGGGTTCTACAGTGTGTAGTATTTGGCATACTATATTCCTGATAATTGACCTCAAAAACCGCAAAATAGTCCTAAAACACAAGCACCACCCCCTTATAAGTAAAAAGTACCATATCTTTTCCTCAACCTAAGTCCATCTTAAAAATGCTTACTATCTCTATAGCGAGTGTTCTAATACCACTAATGTTGTCTTAAGGGAGTACCCCACGCGAGTTATATTTCGGCTTTGATTTGAAAGTAATTTTTGAAAAAAAACAGTACTATTTGGCCAACCTTATTCCTTGATATACCGGGTCACGTGATCATTTTGGGGCTATGATGTATGGGAAAAAAGTCTTAGATTTTTTTTTTGGTCCCGACTCAAAGGCTTTTCTTGATGGATTTAAAATTTTTTTGCCAAAAATAAGTACTGTAATACAGTAAAATTTTCGAAAAAAAAAACGCCCCAAACGTCAATGATGTCAATAGTCGATCGATCACTTTTGTAAATGTCATTTCATACATGCTTAAGGGTCCTGAGATTTTGCAAATAAAGGCCATTTGCGCCCACGGTGGCGCAAAGACACTACGGGGAGTTAATTTCAACCCTCCGAAAACCAACTTTTTCTTGAAAAGATCTCTAAACCAAAAAAAAAATGAAAAGTAAAAAAACTGGGCCGAAATTCTCTTTAAAAATAGGATGCTATCAGAAATTATTATACGTTGAAGGTTGAGATATCGACAGGCTCCACTCCCTTAAGGGGGTACTGGTCGCTGAATTGATTTTTCTCGATAAAATATTTAACCAACCAGGGGCGTCGGTTTGATATTATTGAGGTCAGCCAGTTGTAGAACGCCTTTAGCTTGCGCTGAAGATGCTGCCAAAATTTTTGTATGCACTTACACTCCCTAACATAAGCGAACACAAAGAGGACCCAAGCCAACATGTAAAACTATTTCTTCCTAGGTTTTGAGGTGTTGCAATTTGGCTGAATTTTTGACATAACTTGTAAAAGTGATTTAGACCAAAAATATGAAAACTCGACCATTTTTTTCTAATTCTGCTCTAGTTTTTCTAGAATGTGAGAAACCACCGAAATTTTTTTGGCAATTATTGTCGGAAAACTATCTCCTCCTAGGAAAAATTATAAAATTCATTTCATTATTCATTTTTTTTACTAAGCTACTTATACACATACGGAGCCAATAAACTCGCGCACTTTTTGCGGATTTATCGACCCTAAATTCGAAATATGATTTTTTAAGGACCCACGAGAAAATTTCGGAAGAAAAGTGCTTTCGTTTTTTGTAAGTAAGCCTCAAAAGAAAGTACTGAAACACTGTATCAGGAAAAGTTGGCTGTTAGTCAAGGCGATATTTTACAGTAATTACAGGGTTAAATTAAAGCAAACTTATTTTTGAACTTAATTTTGAAAAATACTTAAAAAAAAAATCGAAATTTTTTTTGATGATTTGGTCGGTTGTTCACTGGTTATCACCCAGGATGATCACAAGTGTGACTACCGAACCAAATCATTCAAAAAAGGGGCACCACATTTGTCGCGTTTTTTTAATTTTTTTCCTAAGTATTGTTTTCAAAATGACTTTAAAAAATTAAATTTGCTTTTTAATTTAACAACGGAAACGTCAAAATATCATCTTGACGTAAGCCAAACTTTCCGATCAGTGTTTCAGTGGCTTTGTCTTTTGCGCCTACTTATAAAAATCGAAGCACGTTTTCTTCTAATTTTTCTCTTGGGTCCTAAAAAAAAATCATATTCGAGTTTGAGGTCAAAAATGTGCTCGAGTTTATTGTTCGTAATTTTGTATGAGCTAGTTATAAAAAAATGATCATGAATTTTAAAAATTTTTCCTAGGAGGATATTAGTTTTCCGACGAATTATTGCAAAAAACGGGTGGGTTTTCTCCACTTCTGGAAAAATTAGAGCAAATTAGAAAAAAATTGGTCTAGTTTATTTTTGGCCTACTATTTTCACAACTTGTGTCAAAATTTCAGCTAATTTCGACAAGAAAACATCGAGGGATAGTTTTTCATTTTGGCTAATTGAGATGTTTTTTCTACAAGCGTTAACCTTCCGAGCATATTTTTTGAAAGGCTAAGCCGACGGTTAAATCAGCCAAAAAATGATGGAAAAGAATGATCGCAAAAAAATTTTTCCTTTTATTACTTTTAAAATTCAACATGTGAATCTCCGAAATATTTTTTTAATTTTTTCGGATACTGGGTTCAAATTTCTTGACGAATTGATTGAAAGGCCGATTTTTCTCGCTTAATTTTACTTCCGAACAAAATACTTTTTGACTCCAAATTTGAATTAAAATGTTCAATAAGCCATTTTTAGGAAAGTGTTTTGAGTACAATTTGAAATAAAACTTAGCCTCTTGAACATATCTGGAGCAAAATATTTTTAGGAGTGAAATTTCAAATATCTTATTATGATATTAGTGAGTGATAAATGATACAGTTTTTGAAAAATATATGATTTGTGTGAAAATCATGCCAGGTGGTTACTCTTATACCATATTTGCCTTATTATTGTAATAATAATTCAAATAGTTTCATTAAATCGAGGGGAAAACTTGTACAATATTTTTTCCTAAAAAACGTTGATTTTTTCATAAATATTTATGACTTATTTAACAATATGTTTTGATTCCAACAAATATAGTCAATCAGGACAAAAGTATGAGTAAAACAGCAGCACGTTGGCGCAATTCTTAAGAGAAAACATACATTTCCTGGAGCTCCATGAGGTAGTATCACATGGTGTTAATCAACCTTGTTTTTCAAACGTTTTTTTTCTAAAATTAAAGATTTAAATTTTTGGACTAGGGTGAAATCTTTTTTGTGGCGAAAATTTAACTCTGTCAACTTGATCTAAAGGGAAAAATTGAAGGTTTTTTTATAAGAGTTTTCTGTAAAAACCAATGCTCAAGTTTATAGCCTCCTGAAAGGCTATTTATGCCGCGGCGGAACTTTTGTTATATGCTTCGGGGGTTTTAAGAGGGTGGTGGCATGAAGTTTGTGACATTTTCAGAGGCGTTCATACGGCGTAGAAAGTAAAGACTTGGACATTGGTTGAACATGTCATTAAAAAGATTCTTATCATTCTACAGTTTAGTACTACTCCCACCAACCATCTGGTTAACCGCGGTTAAACACGAGCCCGTGGCTTTTTCAATATAAACAAGGATCTAGGTTTTATTTTGGAAGAAATAAGATTGTTGAACTCCCGGAAAGTAGTCAGAAATTTTAAGTGTTGCCTGGGTATTTTATTTGTTATACAGCATTTTGTAGGTACTCAGAGGGCGCTGTAGACATTTAGGTTTCAGAATAGTAGGTCTAAAAGAGGTGTTTTTGGTTAGACGTTTTGATAATTATGCTCTGGTTTCTATTGGTAAAGATGCCTGAAACAAGACATTTTGGAATATAAGGACAGCTGTCATTGCTCGTCTGATTGGCTGTAAATAGACAAAAAGTGCGCGAAAATCAACAATTTTGAACAAATAAGGGAAATTGAGAGGAAAGTTTAAGAATGCCCAGTTTAAAAGATATCTCTTGGGTATGGATTTGCTTTGAAACGCAGTAATAGCTAATAGTGTCGTTGCCCTTTCGTGACATTACCACTGAGCGTTGCCTAGAACGAGACATTGGAGAGTTACCATATCAATCAAATTTTCTTTTGTCTCTTAAGCACCCGTATGTGTTCCAAAATCTAGGCCATAGTGCTTATATCGTTCCAGCAAACATTACCCAAGGAGGCTTTTGTGGCATTTCATTTCCTAATTTATCACTTTTTTTCAAAATTGTCGATTTCGCGCCACTTTTTTGTCCAATTACAGCAATGAGACGAATTGGAAAACTACAACCAAAGGGATATGTGAAGAACTAGACTCTTTTCAAAAATGACGTACTGTTTATAGAACAAGTTATTAAGTCCGCAAACCCTTGAACAACAGACAGACAAAAAAGGAAAAAAATTTCTACGAATTCGCTGTGTTTTAAATCAGACCAATGTTTCAATCGTTTCCAGCAAACCGACCAAGGAATTTTGGTGGTCATTTTAAGTATTTCTAATTCTTCAGTTCATATTCAAAATTGTCGATTATCCGCGCCTTTTTCCACGATTGACCAGCCTTAAGATCGAAATTCAAAACAACAGCTCCTGGACACTCTCTCGGGAACCTTGAGAGCTCTTATATTTCCACAAAGTGCCATTTCTTAGCTTTTCCAGAAAAAGCCTTTAACATGTCACAAATTGCCATTGTTTCGCACCCACCTCGAGCCCGATTCGCTGGCTCTTGAGGGCGAAATTCGAAAAAATAAGCTCCTGGAAGTAAATATTCCAAACATTTCACCAGACTTCCACGTAAATATTAAATTTCCGAGTGTAAGCCGTAGGATCTTGTTACGTGTGAAAAAAGCTGAGGGACGCTTTCTGTTTAACCGTCGGTCTAACTCAAGAATGGTGTGTCGAAGATACGTAACCTGTCAAAGTGATCTCGAGATAGAGATAGATCTTTCACTGTTCTGCCCAGAAAGTCCATCTTAAGCAGCCCGTACGAAGCCTTCCAAATCCCAAATCAACATCACATCTCACCGCCCCCTAAAGATGTTCATTCAAGAGGCTAATCTGACTGTTCCTAAAAACCCTGTTGTGGCTAAATTTTTTAATTGAGAAATGTCTAATTCCACGCGACCAGTAGCACACTCACTTAAGGGAGACCCACGCCATTAGTGATTTTAAACGTTTGTTCCTGAGCTGAATAAAACTGCTGAGTTTCATGTTATGAGCACCCAAGAGATATTTCTGATTTTTTTCGAAAAAAGAGATCAAAAAGTGTTCTTGTCATATGTCGATTCGGTCAAAAAGGTCGATATATTCGACTTTAATTTTCAATGTCATTTATCGATGTATAACAATTTCTGATTTTTTGTGAGCTACTAAATATTAGTTAAAAAAAAGTTTTATCGCTAAATTATTTTTTTTCTTTAATTTGCCTACAACACTGATAAAGCCTTTCAAAATGGTTTTTTGGTACCCTGCAGTGCTAGTTCAATTTCATTGGAGCACCAGTAAGTCAAATTTTTCGTGAGAACAAAACACTGTCTTAAAATTTCGAGCTTATGATTTTATGCGCTCCATATATTTTGCTATCTGTCATAGTTGATGGTTTATGCGCACAAAGTTTGCTTCCTGAAAATACGTCGATTTATCAAATCTAAGAAAATTTTCAGTATTTTTTGACTAAGAAACAGCTTTTATCATTCTTGTTTTAAGATTGAATTCAAACGTGACTCATGCAACAAAAATCAGCGTCAACGATATTCAACTTGAACAGTTACAGACAATAGAAGAAAATTGTACTTCGAAAAATAAATAGGAAATTTGGAATTTTGAACTTTTTTTAATCAAAATTATTGATTGAAACCGATAACAAAAATGAGAATGAGATTTAAAAAATTAGCTTTTACCATGTTCTGAG
>SCLH01062789.1:0-29983 GCA_004367855.1 Oikopleura vanhoeffeni
TGACTAACTTATGATTCATAAGACTGAATTTAAGACTTAGTATAAAACAGCGTTAACTGTCCCTCTCTCATTCGAGATTAAAATGGACCTTTCTGAGGAAACAGATATCGAAAGACCAGTTACCTCTGGTTCTTTTAACTCGTAGACTCGATTTCCGGCAAGTAGTAACCATTCACCATTTAATCGCATTTTACGACGCTTAATCATTAATGACAAGATCAGTTATAAAGTTATTGATTGACTCTAAGTCAAAATGACGTTTGTGCGTTTTTTTTTTGAAAATTTTAACTGTATAACAGTTTTTATTTTTCGCAAAAAATTTTCAAATCACCAAATAAAACCTTTCATCGTAATCAGAAAAAAGTTATAAGATTTTTTTCATTATATCAAAGCCCAAAAATGATCACGTGACCGTATATTCAAGAAATAAGCTCGGTCAAAATACTACTTTTTTTTTCAAAAATTGCTTAAAACACTTTTTGAAAAAGGGAAAGGATTCTTTAGAAGTTTTTAAGACTTTTTTTTCATTACACAAAATTCCAAAAACGATCACGTGACCTTCAAATTGAGAAATAAGGTTTTGGTTCAAGTACACAAACAGTACTCAAATTACGCCGAAAACATTTGTGGGCTAATAAACACCTAATTTAAGAGTTTTGAACATAATGATATTTTCCAAAAAGATCACATGATCGTATTTTTCAAAAAATAAGGATTTATTTATGACATATTTCAAATCTTATTTTTGGATTATTCCGCCACGAGATTTTATTCGGACTTTGGTGTAATGAGAAAAAGTCTTAAAAACGTTTGAAGTTCATCAACAAATGTTTTTGACGTAATTTGAGTACTTTTTCACATTACCGTATATGGTGTATTGTATATCAAATAACCTTCAATTTCATTGTGGAATATTTTATTTCTCGTTCAAGGTAAGGTAAATTTCAAGTTCATCGTATTAACTTCAAAGTACCACCAAAATAATCGAAAGGGTCGACTTTCTCATGAAAATATTAGCAACTATGGGTCAATTATGTATTGAAAGGGCGCCAGATAGCAAAAACCTCCTGTGAAATGTGACCATTTTTGATCTTTAATGACCTTTAAGTACATTATTGACCCATAGTTGCTAATGTTTTCATGGAAAAGTTGACCCTTCCGATTATTTTGGTGGTACTTTCAAGTTTATACGATGAACTTGAAATTGACCTTGAATGAGAAATAAAATATTCCACAACAATTTAATAGTCATTTTACTAGAGAATTTTGTGGAAAATATGTAATTATTGTTAAACATAGCGATAACAAATCATTCGAAGTTTAATATGAGGTAGTTTCAAATATAAATAAAGGTTTAATTTCATCTTATTATTGCACTTTAAAGTGTAACTGGAGGTAATTTTCGCAACTTTTTTTTTTCTTATCCTCATTAAATGCCTTTTAATTTGTTTAAAAATGTTTTTTGTTTTTTCAATTGTATAGCAAATTGGCTGAATATTATTTTAAGCTTATAAAAAATGTATGTTAATAATGAAACTTTGCTTATATATGGCTCGATTAAAAGAATTTTCACTACTTGCCGGAAATCGAGTCTGCGTACAGATCAACTTCTAAAGTCTACGAGTTAATTTTTTATTCGATTTTGGACAAAACGACAAAACTGTAGAGTCTGACGGAGAAATGAATTAATGTTTCTTGATCAAGGACTTGGACCAGACCGCGATTTTGACTCGTCGTTAATAATCCCTGAGGAATACTCTTCAAGTGAAAAGGATTCGTCTCAAAAAAATTAAAACTTTCAATTTCTTCAAATCCAGATTTTTTTGAAAATTTTGAGCGCGGCCTTTGATTGGTTCTCGCAAAAATGCTCAAAAATAGGTTTTTAAATTGCTTAACGGAAAGCTCAGATCAATGCGATCATTTTTTACATAAGAACCAACCCCCTCAGACTCCCTACACAAAAGTTATGGGGGTCTTGTGACTACGTGTTCTTATAAAATAACAGTTTTTTGTCATTTGTTTTTGTTTTAGGCCCATGTCCGGCATAAAAATTTCACAAAAGACGCGAAATATTGTTTGGCGTCTTTGGGCGAAAAAAGTTTTTTTTAAAACCACGGCTGACATGAATGACATGGAATATAAGGGCTAAAAAAGTCGAATTTTCGACAAAAATAGCTAAAGTTTCGTAAGTTTTTTGACAATGATTATGAGCTCGAATTCAATTCAAATTGTTTTTGTGTATTTCAAACAAAAAATCTTGACATCAAATGACCACTTATTACCTTAAAAAATCAAGAGGGGCGGTAGAGAGCAGAATAATGAAAATGACCAGCTAGATAAATCCTAAGGAAATAATTGATCAACTGTCCTTATACAACAGATTGAAATCAAAAAATTGCAAAAATTTCAAATAACAACAAAATTTGCTCACATTTCAGTATTTTGGATCAAATTACCGTTTCATTTCAATTTTATCAAAATTCAATTTTAAAAATTTTATAGTGATTAACAATTATTGTTTAAAATCAGAATCTAGAGTACCCTTCTAGTAAAAAAAAATCGTTTCGAAAACTTTTAAAACTTTTATTTTCTTCAAACTCAAATTTTTTGGAAAACTTTGAGCGCGGCTTCTGATTGATTCTCGCAAAAAATGCTCAAAAATAGACTTTTAAATGCTGTCCTGTTCTAATTTAGTTGTCCTGTTCTAACGGACAGCCTGACGATACTGAAATCTTGGAATATAGTTGATTTTTGTCTGCATTTTTCAAAAAATGTATTTAAAAGTTTTTTGCATGATCGTACCGGTCGTGATACTGCTTGAAAAACCCGGTTTTTGACTAAATTCGTATCATTTTATTTAGTCATGAGATGTTTTGGGTGCCTTGAGTCCTTATTCAATTTCATTTGGAGCACTGATGTCAGATTTTTTTATAACAAAAGCACTTTTAACAAATTGTGTGCTCCAGGTTAAAGTGGAATTCGTTTTACAATATCTTCTTTGGTTTGCTTATGCGAGACGTCTAAACTTTCAGTTGTGTATAATTCGCCAGATTTCCCAATTTTTGATCAATTTTTAATTTTTTACAAAAAAGTTTATTTACTTATTTTTTCCTATAGCTTACATAACAAGGGAACGGATACAGAAAAAAATAATAATTCTGATATGGTCTTCTCAAAATACAGTTTTTTTTAATTTTTCATACAATTTGAAATCTTGACTACTCAATGCAAGAAAAATTAAAGTTTTTGATACAGCAGTTCAAAAATGACATCATAAAACACTTAGAGAGAATTCGAAATTTCTGGAGAAAATTTTTGTCCGAAATTTATTTTTTTGTATTTTTCTGGAATGAAATCGACAACAAAATTTCGAATGCCGGAAAAATTAGCTACGTAGCATGTGTAGATCTCGAGATATAGACCTCCGTCGGTTACCTCCTTAACGGAAAGCCAAGATGAATGCGATCATTTTCACAATAAAACCAACCCCCTCAGACCCCTCATAAAAAAGTTATGGGGGGTCTTCCCACTACGTAATCATAAAGCCTTTCTTCCAATATTTTTTAGCATTTTGAAATGTTTTAACTCGTAATGAAGACTCGACTAAAATAAAAATGTTCTAGACTTGAAGTTAAATAATAAGGAAAAACGGAAAATGACGACTAGTTGGCATAAAAACAGTCTACAAGTTAAAGTACGTTTGAGCCTATTTGTAGTCTTTGTGCCTCTGATGGGTAAATAATCTCAGTGTTCTTAATTATAAATGGCACAAAATACCATTTTCGACAAAAAATCAATTTCGTAAAATTTTATCAAACTTACACTTAATTTTACCATTTTGAAAAATTTCAGTGTTTACTTTACAGGCGAATGCAGTGATTTCAAATTTATTAGGTTTTTATCTTTTTAACATTAGAATTTGTCGTCAATGTGCTAGGGATGACAGAATCAATTGTGTTGATATTGACCTCTCTCCAAGCTCTAGACTAAGTCAAAAAAATTGTGGATTTCCATTATGTAAGAAACGATCACAGCTTGTTTTTGCAAACAACAACTGCCACCTGAGAATGTGTCCAGCACATCAGGCACGATTATGCTTTGACTGCAAAGCATCTCCCAACTGTTAAATGGGAACAGAGTCATGTTCACTGAAATCAAATAAAACTCGAAAATTTTGAAAACATGGACAAAAATATAAATATAAGTAAAAATCGTGACAGTATCGTCTTATAATTGAAATCTCCTTTAGATATTCTCGAAATTTCAGAAAACACTGTATACGCTTTAATTTCAAATTATTAAATAAACTTGTGTTGGTCATAATGTGACCTAACTTAGATAGGGTACCTAATAAATTAGTATAAGTTATAACTCTGTGCATCAGAAATGTCAATTTGATCGCCCTAATATATCAATATGGCAGAAATTCGATTGAGCCCGCCTAAAATATCATGTGTAGAAATGTTGTTGGAGCCGCCCTAAAATGTAATGTGCAGAATGTCGATGAAGCCGCCCTAAATTCAAATGTTGCCTTTCCAAGCCTTCATTTTTTGGGCAGAAATGGTCGATGGAAGCCGCCCTAAATATCAATGTGGTAGAAATGTTGTTGAAGCCGTCCTAAAAATGTTAATGTGGCAGAAATGTCGATGAAGCCGCCCTAAAATATCAATGTGGCAGAAATGTTGAT
The DNA here is from genome assembly GCA_004367855.1 of Oikopleura vanhoeffeni. NCBI lineage: Eukaryota > Metazoa > Chordata > Appendicularia > Copelata > Oikopleuridae > Oikopleura > Oikopleura vanhoeffeni. The sequence goes on from SCLH01062789.1 coordinate 4,688, forward strand.
GAAGCCGCCCTAAAATATAATGTGACATAAATGTCGATGAAGCCGCCCTGAATTCAAATGTTGCCCTCTTCCAAGCCCTCATTTTTTGGGCAGAAATGTTGATGAAGCCCGCCCTAAAATATATGTGCAGAAATGTCGATGAAGCCGCCCATAAAATTCAAATGTTGCTCTTCAAGGCCTTCATTTTTTGGGCAGAAATTGTCGATGAAGCCGCCCTTAAAATATCAATGTTGGTTAGAAATGTTTGTTGAAGCGTCCTTAAAATTTAATGTGCAGAAGATGTCGATGAAGCCGCCCTAAAATATCATGGTGGCAGAAATGTTGATGAAGCCCGCCCTAAAATATCAATGTGACATAAATGTCGATTGAAGCCGCCCTGAATTCCAAAAATGTTGCCCTCTCCACACCCTCATTTTTTGGGGCAGAAATGTCGATGAAAGCCGGCCCTAAACACAAATGTGACAGAAATGTGATGAAGCCCGCCCTTAAATTTTCAAAACTGTTGCTCTTCCCACTTCATTTTTTTGGGTTGGGGAAATTAATCGTGCAGAAATGTCGACCAAGCCGCCTTTATCGATATGGCTAGAAATTTATTAAATCAGAAAGTTTATTAACCAATACTGATAAATATTATGCTTTTTGTAGCAACATAAAGAATTCTTTTGAGTACGAAAGAATCAATAGATTCAAATCATTCTTGAAAATTCCCGAATAGTGGGCACTGACTACTGATTTCATGTGAACAAAAAATTGTTCATAAGAGAACTTTTTCCGTAGAAGTTCATTATTATAATAATAAATCTGCATTTTCACGACTGTAAAACAGAAATTGGCAAATTATTTTAATCGTTGATAAGGAATAATCATCGGCAATAAATTTCTATGCTGAAGACTTTTTAATAGAACAATAAAACTATCATATTTCCCGTTTTAAGCGATAAGATTGGTGTTCGCCTCCCCACAGAAACGAGTAAACGCGTCAATTGTAAAGTGAAAAATCCTTATAACTGTAGAATGCCTGCTATCATAAATAAACACGCACAAAAGTTAGAAAAATAAAAATTTATTTTTAGTAAAATTTTCCAGTTTTCAGTGAAATGGTATACTTTGGTATAATATTATTTTTATTAGATAAATCATAAACCCATACTGTATCTATTCCCCAACCAAACGACTCAATAGGTCTTTTATTTGGCAGCGGAAATCTACAAGCAATAATTATCGAATTCTCCAACATTTCAGAATATAATTTTGTCTCCAAATCTTGCATCATGGGTCCAACGCCGAAAATAGTAACATTTGAGTATACCAAAAAATGGATTAAAAAATAAAGTCGAATTTATTTCAGGAAATTGACTTTGAATTCAACATCCAATTTGTTTAAGTCGTAAGATTAGAAAACCGCACTGAAGGTAATTTATTAGGAGCTGATACTATATTAAGCGAGTATAATAGATAAAAAAACCTAATTTTGCAGCTTAAATTTTATAATAAGTCTGATAAAAGTACTTGTTTCACTCCATTTTTTACTTTGTAAAGTCGCACTTTGCAGCCAATTTCGGTCATAAAGGGGGGTCAACTCTATTTAAGCTTGGAATATGCATTTAAGGGCGAAAAACAGGGTTTTACAGAGTCGGATTCAATGATATACTAAAAACAACACACAATCCGTTAAAGGATAGGATAATTGGACAAAATCTTGCTCCTTGGAAGTCAAAGCGAGGTCTCTGATTGGGCTGACCATCAGAAAGGATGTTTCAAAAGTGACGATATTTTCATTTCAAATGTATCTCCTCCCTGAGTTTCCAAGATTGAGAAACATTATTAGTTTGTATTGACCACAAAACCCGTGCGCAGAACACCAAGGTCCGTTTTGCCATAAACATTTTTCCAGACGCTAGAATGGGCAAAAAACTGTTTTATTGGCTGATTATTAAGTCCCAGGGAAAATACATCTCCTCCCTGGATGATGACAGCAGAAAATTTAAAAGTGGTTAAATGGTCACGTGAAGGGTGGGGCAGGCACCCAAGGTCCATTATTTTTTATGTTTGTTCAAGGTTGTTCATTCTTTTTTGAGATATTTTATATGCTTTTTTTAGTAAAACTAATATTTTGTGTGAGCTTTCGATTTATTACAATCATTTCGAAACAAGGTTTTTTACAGTAAAATTATTTTCGCAAGATTGGTTTAAATACTTCAGATGCAAAATCTTGCCAAAAATAAATTTACTGTTAAAACCTTGTTTCGAAAATGATTGTAATAACGAAAGCTCAAACCAAAAATATTGTTTCTAGGTGTTTCGGAAGAGCGATTTGACTTCTTATGCAACTTATTTTTGTCATATTTCATAAAAAAACATTCTAAAATATTATGAAAAATCTATGACTGAGTCTCAAAATGCGACAACTCCCCTTAAGAAGTATGCGACTTGATTAAATAAAGGTCTTAGAGCATTTAACATGCTTCAAATTGATACAGGGTGATAATTAAGGTACTACGAACCCAATCAGGCAAAATTTTTTTTCGAAATTGTTCGCATTTTTTTAAGTATTTATTTAAAAATGAAGTAAAAAATAACGATTTACTTAAATTTGACCACTCAAAATTCAAAATATCGTCTTGACGTAGCCAACTTTCTCAGAAGTGTTTTACTGGCTTTCTTTGAGCCTACTTTCGAAAAAATCGAAGCACTTTTTTTTCGGAAAATTTTTCTGAAAAATGACCCAAAAAATCATATTTTGAGTTTTAGCTGGGAATTGCAAAAAAGCCCGTGAGAGTCTCTTACATTTGTTCTTAGGAATACTTGATAAACATTTGAGTCATTTTGCAAATATATCTAGGAGGAGATAGATTTTGAGGCCTGAAATTGTGAAAATCGTCGGTTATTTCGCGTTCTAGAATTGTTCCTCGCCGGTTAAAAAATAAGCCCGTGAGAAAAGATTGACATACTACGGTTAGTTGATCTGTGAAATTTGAGCTCAATTTTATACTACCGTCTGGAGGAGATAGTTTTTGCAGTTTGGAAAAGGTCCTCTTGTTACGTACTGTACCGTTATTGTGTAATGGTCAAAAATATTTTGTGGATGTATTTTTTCGCAAGATTAAGGGGTAACCGAGGTTTTACTGATTTCAAACGTTAGTCCTGAGCTAACCGCATTCGTATTGATTCAAACTTCGGATTCTAGGAGATATTTGTTTGAAATTTTCAAAAAAATGGTTTGTCAAAAGTTTTTTGTATGACCGGACCGGCCGTATACCGGTCCAAAAAATAGATTTACAAATCAGCATTTTTCGTGTTTTTTCATGAGCTCTTAGTTTTCAGTATATTTCACCGAGAAAATGTCAAATCAGAGTCGCATACCTATCTATCTTAATCTTTCGAAAAATTGCAACACAAATTTATTTTTGACCATTACACCAATAGTACAGTGTCGTGACAAGATGACCTTTTCCAAACTGCAAAATCTATCTCTCCCAGCCGTTTATCAAATGAGATCAATTTCATAGATCACGTAACGTGTAGTGTTTACTCTTCATCCTATTATTGAGATTGTCCAGTAATTTTTCTATATTTCGACTACCAGTCGCTGTCGCTATGTCAGAATCTTTTTCTCACGGGCCGTGTTCTTTGATCCGGCGACGGCAACAATTCTTAGAACGCCCAAATAACCGACGATTTTTCACAATTTCAGGCTTCAAAAGTGTATCTCTCCTGGATATATTTGCAAAATGGCTCAAATGGTTTATCAAGTATTCCTAGAACGGGAATCGCATTCTTTGACGTGCACACGAAAAGTTTTGGAGATACACACCAACAAAGTGAATCTCTATATTCGCGTATTCAGATCTTAAAAAACATCTTGTTTGGCATTACTAAAACGTATTTTGCGACAGAGTCGCAATAATATCTAAGAATTGCACCACCGAGATTTAAAAAATTTTTGATTATAATCCATATGGAAATTTTTTAAACGACAAAATCTAGGCGGCGCTAACTCAATAATAGGTAGTATAAATTAGAACAAAAATCCTGAGGGAAAAAAATACGATCCTGAGGGACTAGTACAAAGTTTAAGAGCCTAAATATTTTATCCTGTGCGATATATTATCATTCCTGAGGGAAAAATAAGGCCAAAATATTCTTAGCCAATAAAAACCCGAGGGTTAAAAAAGTTGAGTTTATTATATTACTCGTTTTGGTCATCAAAAAATTGATGTCAAAGCCGAAAACTAACAAAGAATCCCGAAAAATCACGATTAAACTGCATCAAAATTGAAAAGAACCTGCGTGGGTATATCTTGCAGGTTAAAATTATTCTCTAACCCAATCAAATACAGCTGGCGCGCCAGCTGATATCCAATTTTAAAGGGGTAAGAAAATAAGAAAAATTTCTCACACAAATATTTTAATTTAAAATACGAAGTGCATAACTAGAAAAATTAAAAATTTCTTTTTTAACGAAAACCGAGATAAAAGAATAATTCCATATGGAGTCAACAAACCACTCCCATATAGGACGGATAAAACCCGACGATTTGAACCCAACAGAAAAAATCCTTGACATCCTGCGGGTTGAAAATTTTGGGAAAATCTTGAGAATTTTAGAAACATCAGAATTCTCCACTGAAGCTTTAAATGACAACTTCATCCCATTAAGTAAGAATTATAACTAAGCAAAATTAAAAAAATTTTCTTTTTCTCTTATCCAAATGGAACTAAATTTGTATGCTAAAATAAATGGTGTTTTGCGAAAAATATGACACTAAAATTATAAAAATGTTCTCAAAATTATAATAAATCATTTATCATGATTAAATAATTTCAAGCATTAAAAACTTCCATTAATAAGTTAGACGGAGACAAATTAGCCATCAAAACCAAATAACTTATAAACAAATGTTATAAGGGGTTCTCTTGAAAAATTAAATTTATTATTACCTTTTAACTTAAAATGATCATATAAAAAGGATTAAAAATTTCTTAGAACACACTTGAAGGTGCAAAGTTCTGAAGAATTTTTTCTTTTTTTGGTCATAAAACAAATCTAAGATTTTCCGCTACAGGTTTCCGATAAATCCAAATGGAACTTAATTTGTAGACTAAAATATATTGGTTTTTTGAATAAAAATGATATTCAAATTGTAAAATTATTATCAAAAATCAAATTAAATCATATATAATGATTTAATATTTTCAAGCATAAAAATTACCTTTATTATTACCCTGCTTAACATAATAGGATCAAATTAGAAGGCGTAAAAATATTTTCAGAACACACTTGAAGGTGCAAAGTTCTGAAAAAAAACCCATATAAATTAATAACATGCATCATTATATATAAATAATGCATACAATTAACTTAAAATGTAAAAATTATATTTCCAAACTCAAATGTGTAAGTATAAAACAGTAATTTATTTTTTCAAAACACACTAAAAGGTGCAAAGTTCTGAAAAAAATTACAAAATAAATGGAAAAACGTAATTATATGCATCATTATATATAGATAATGTATACAATTAGCGCAAAAATTATAATATCTGAAATTAGTTTGACGTAGGAAATTGATTTAAAATTCTAAAAACATTATAACATATTTCTAGATCATTATTTATTTAATAATGCAATAGTAAACTAGTCCTAATCATCAATAAAATTTTTCAAACACCTTAGCGTGGCAAAAGTTCTGAAAAAATTTTCAAATATTAAATCAAAATTCAGTATTAATATCATTCGTGAATTATATCATAATTATTGCCCGCATGTAATAATCATTAAAAAAATTAAAATGACACGTATAGGCGAAAATTTGATAACTTTTTTTTTTTATTTTTTTTTTTATACAAACAAAAAATCTTAATAAGGACAGTAAATATATGCAACATAATTTCTTTTAAATTAGCGTAGAGCAATTTAAGTCTTAAATTACTCCAAATGGAATTAAAAAATATACAATAAATACACTATATTCAACTATAAACAATAAATAAATAAATTATTTAAGGGGTAAAGAAATCAAACAAAATCGTCGCGTTTTCAATTGTAAAATCAAAATCGCCAATGGGCCTTGGACAATTATTCAAAGATGCTGAAGGTCAAAATGCATGCAAATTAGTACAGATTTCACTGACTACGGCATTTCAACAAAATTAATAATCAAGGACAATTTCGGAAAAATTCTATACAACTGGTCAATAATATGGTCGAAGGATATAACCCGGAGGCAGGCAAAAACAGTAATTCGAACACTGTTAAACCAAATGGATATCACGTCCAAATATGAGATGTTTGTATGCAGCATTTTACAGGAAGAAATGAATTTCGGCACTATGGAGCCAGTTCATATTGCTTTCGATCTTGACGACTCATATCAAAATGGAAAAGTCAAGATTTCAGAGGCCACAAAACGGTGGAACATGATCAAGGCATGCAATTACCGAGCACCCAGTTCAATAAAATACGATCGAATAATTGAAAATTACAATTCTTGCGACGAAAATTACAATGAATTGTCATTTTTCAATAATAAACAGGAATGGATTAAAATATTTTAAAATTATCTAAACCAAAATAAAAAATAACCAACTACTAGCTAAAACTTAGCCAAAAATTATTGATTAAATAATGTGATGTAGTTCTAAAATAAACAAAATTTTGAAAACAATTCTTTACCAAAATTTAAAATCATAAATTTATATGTTCAAAGTTAATAAAAAAAACCAACTTAGAATTATTAAAAATATAGTTATTTTCAAATTCATAAAAAAAGATCGCAACCGAGAAAACCGTCCATATGGAAATAGTCATCTGGTCAGAATCTCAAGTAAAGAGAAACATGATTAGGGACGAAAACTCAAATCACGTTAACTGTCAGGAGGTTCGGCAAATAAAACAAGAATATTTGGTCCTAAAAAACGAAAACGGGAAAACCTTTAATTGTGATTTCGACCTAGGAGCTACAATCCCGGGTACAGCAACCCTTGCTCTCCTAGAACAATTAACTGGCTGTACAACAAATTTGAATGAGTTGCAAAATGACGATATGGCGGTAGAAGGAAAACTTAAGAAAATTATAAGAATGGTAAGTTATAACTTCTATTACTATACAAAAAACTCTTATAAATATATTAAAATGGAAAAAATACTATAGTTCGATATACAAATTTAAAATATCAGAACATGTCCATATGGATCAGATAACTAGTTAATATCATTTACGTTAAATCTCAATATATTCCAAATTAAAACCAATATAACTAAATGAAAAATAATTAACTAAAACTTTTATTTAGATGAATTGGAATACAGTAATTCTAGCAGCGGCGATAGCTGTACTAAAAGATCCGGCCATCAAGTGGTCATTACAGGCTCTCGAAGAAAAACATGCCCAAACACATATATTTCTAGATAAGACCATCAAAGTCGCTGTCCTTATGGCTCTAGAAATAATCTCAGAAATAAAAGACGGCGAAGGCAGAGATTACCTCCATATGGATTTTTTCAAAGATTTGGAACCATCACAAATCAAAGGCATGCTCACAACTTTATTGGAAAAACAATTCAAAGTTACGAATAGTTTAAAAAATAATTTTGAAAAACTGGCAAAATGGGTCGATTGGGAAAAAGAAGATTTGGTTAATTTCATTATCATTCATCCCTTAATAATTAAAAACGAAACTCCAGACTCACGACTCATATGGAGAGAAATGCGGCACATGGTCGTTTTCTACCTCGAAGCCTTCCTAGACGATCCCATCGGGAGTTCAACAAAAAACACGTTCCTCCTGAATTCTAGAGTAACCGCTGAAAAACTCATGAATACAAATCTATTTGCATCAAACGTCAAAATTCTAGAATCAACCAACATCTCTCAAAATTTCAGATATAATTTGATTGCGGCAAATAAAAAGTGGATAGAACTGAATTTAACCAGAACGATGTGTTTTAGAGCGGAATTACCGAAAGATAAAATATTAGAGCAATGCAAAGAAATTAAAAAGCTAGAAGCTCTTTTTGACGGATTCGTAACAATACCAGTGGAATTGGGACAACTTGACCAGAATGTCATAGGACTTCACAATATTATGATCCCAACAAATGCAAAACGCATGAAAATGGTATTAGAAAAATGCCGTAACGAAATAATGGGAAATCTTTCCTATAAAAGAAGCCAGAATTTCATCAAAATCGACGGTGTAAGAATTAGCTCAGAAATTCTAAAAATTGTCCATATGGAAATTGAAACCGAAATAAAAGCAAAGGCACTAGAGGCGCTCAACACATCAATGTGGCGCGAGTCTGAAATTTTGAAAATGCGCGAAATAATGGATAGAACAGTTGACATGGACGCGAAAAATCTGGTCATACTGTATGACTTAGCACAGCCAAGAGGGTTCAAATATGAAATGAAAATTCAAAATCCATATGGATATGACAGAGTCTGCGGTTTTACAGAGAGAAACGACGGAGTCAAAATATCACAATGTAAAACCCTCATACATAGTGACCGAAATTTCTGTCAGATGCATGAGGCAATTGACGCGGCAATAGATATCGAAAAGTATCAAAAAGGGGAATTCCCAATTATTTTCGGCCAAGGAAAAATTATATACGTGAAACCAAAAGAGCGATGTAGCGTAACAACAGCAATTAAATCTGAAGAAAGCTCAAACACAGAGGAGTCAATTAAAAATTTTAATGAATTATGGTCAGAACAATCCGACCTAATCCGACGAGCCCACGTGTACCTAGAAATGCACTGGAAACAATTTAAACCCTCGAAAGTCACAGAAATTAAAATCAACGAATTTAATTCTCGGTTCAAGGAATGTACAAACAACTTGTACTGTGAGATGATAAATATGATGACAAGAGTTAAATTATCAACCCACGCGAAAATAACACATGAGGACGAACTTCTAGAATGGTCTGGAGTAGACACCTACTTGAAAGGTATTATGGAAAATAACCTAGCCCAAGGTTATATTAAAACCGAAGATGATCTACAAAATTGGCCAAGAAATTTGAAACGCATAAATACTCCAGATGGACATAATAATATCAATAGAAATTCCCCTCTCTTGCGCCAACAAAATCCCGTGGGAAATGGTCGCTATCACCCGGTTACCACAGCAGCCACAAATCACGTGCAAAATTTTGTGGGGGAGATTGAGAACACCAAAAAGGGAAAATTCTCTATTATTATCCAAATGGATCATTTCACACTGGGCCCACAAGATAGATCAGAAAACGGAAATTCTGATTCTTTCAGTCACAATGACGGCTTCGTACATAACCAGTGTATCTCGAAGATTTTGAGTATCAAAGAAATCTGTCCATATGGAGCACCTGAGGAAATAGATTTCAATTATTGGAAATCTACCTCAAATGGCCAAAATTTTTTCGATTCAAACAATATCCCAGAGGGACAGAGAAAGAAATTCTTGGAGGACACGGTATCTTTCTTATCTTTAAGAATTTCTCGTTACGATACCGAACTAAATCTGCAAAAAGCAATAAATGGAGACCCTACGAAAGATAAAGATAGCCTTATTCAAGGGAAAGTCCTGGCAAAAGAATTACGCATTCTGGCAAAACTAGCGGAAGAATTGGAGAAATGTGAAACAAATTTGATAATTTATTTCTCAGGAAAAGTCCAACTGGGTCAATTTCTGCGAAGTTTTGACCTACTACGAAAGGAGGTACCTTCATTTATGGATAATTGGACTTTAGAAAAACTCATGACCGAGTCCTTAACATACGATACCCTAAATCAGATCCCAGACGAAGATAAAAATGAAATTGGACACCGATTCGTGGCCCCAGTCACAATTTTTTCCCCAATAAGAAAAACGGGTGATCCAAATGGAAATGAATCTGATTTCGTACAGATTACGGTTATTAAGAAAAATGCAGCAGGATCAAAACATATCTGGGAAAGCCTAATCCACAAAAATAGATTGGGCGGAATCTCAACAATCTGGGACAGACTGGCTGTTATTGGGAATATGAAATGCTCCTTCGTAGAAATGGGAAATCGAAGATTGTTCTCTCGAGGAGAATGGATTTTTTCAAATGGGTTTAAAGTTTCAAATAAAGGAGCTATTACCAATCACAGACGTCGTTTTTATGCGGCGGACGCGCTACTAAAAAACGAAAATATACAGTCACGTGATCAAACAATTCGAGTTAAAGTCCCTCAAGGACTGAATGGTAGCACTACAAATAACAGAGGAATGTTTGAAATAGTAACCGAAAGACCTGTTATGTTCGGTAACTATACAAGCTATGCCGAAAAACCTAGAAAAAATCCAGCTATGGAAAACATGGTCGAATTTGCGGCAAAATTATCTCTCCATATGGAAAAGTCGGATTTCACGGAATATTTTGGTACTCTCCCATTTTGGGCATTAGGAATGAATACCCAATTAAAAGAATATGGCATAAAGAATTCAAAAAGAACTGAATTCAACGAAATCGTATGCTTCAAATTACCAAATGGAAATGTCCACAATAAGGTTCCAGAACAGGTGGCAGCTAAAACGGCAAATGTACGCTCCACAAAATTGAATTGGGAAGGTAAATCCGACAGAACCATGCAAATCGCAGAATCCTCCAAAATTAACAGAGATGTCCTTACAAGCGGGATAGGGACTCACAGCTGGGTAGATCATTTTGAATCCAAAATGAACAACCAATGTGAACTGGTTCAAAATCTGATGACTCATAACATCGGAAAAAAAAGAGAAGCAAAAAAATTAGAACTAGAACAGCTCCAGATGGATAAAAAGATCAAAAAAATAAGATTCCAAGTGGAACGCGAATCTAGAATCGCTTACAACCATATTCAAAAATGGTTGGGAAGGGGTTCCACTTTTATCCCAACCTGGATGGGTCAGAATTTACTGTTCAAAAATGAACTTGCGAAGGTTAAAAATGGAGAACAGTATATGAATCTCCTTAGAAAATATGGACGGCAATTTGTCCTTAACCAACCGCAGTGTCGCTTTCTAATGAAAAGCATAAATGAAAGAGCGGAGAAAATAGAAATGGTTACAAAGGTAATTATAAACGTTAATATCAATAATAACCAAAAAAATTATACCCAATATAGTTTTTTCCCGACTCAAAAACTACAAAATATTAAAAAATTAGTATTTTGGTGCAAACTAGTAAATAATCCATGTGGAAATCTTTAAAATTGAAGCAAAATCTAAATCTAAACGAAAAATAATTTAAAAATAAAATATTATTCCATATAGATATACACATCTGGGAAATATTTTCGATATACTGATAGTGGTTATGATATTTAAGCGCACCTTGAACATAACCGTTACCCTTTTTTGAATGTTAAATTAAAGGTAACATTTATGGTGATCTATATCAATACTAATATAAATTGAGAAGGAAAAAGCGATGCACCTACCCATTTGGACTTTGTAAAATACCTAAAAATAAAAACTTTCAATTTAGATAATATCAGAGTTTTGGACTGAAGCGACATCGATCGAGTACTTCAGAAAAGAAATATGGGAAGGTGAAATTAAAATTGAAGGAAAAATGCTATGGGGCGGGCTGAATTCAGATCACCCTATAAATAAACAGCTGATGATCGAAACGGAAGTTATCGAAATCGACTAACAAAATGTATATAGTCCAAATGGAAAAAGTCGATATTTCAAAATCCTAAGAAATTGTTCACAAACCTAACTTGGGATAATATTAAATATCCCACTCTTCAAACTGTACTGTACCCTCAAAACGGAAAATCTTGTATTAAATAAAAGGCTCACTCAGAAGTCAAAAGTACCAAACAAACGTCTTATAACACTCGTTTATATTGCATACATTACAGCAAAATCAGGTTAAAAAGGACGTAAAAGCAAGATGGGCAAATTGTGAGTTAATTAAATACGGTTTAGGAGGGGGCCAGATAAGACCTATATTCAAAAATTAAGTGAAAAATTATTTGGTAAATTAATCGAAGAAAAATCCCCGTTATAGGGAATATAATAGTAATAGGTAATAATTTCGCTCAAAAAATTATTAATAAAAGTAATACCCAGGGCAGAATTCGGTAGAAAATTCGAGAAGTCCTTATGGTCATTACAGTTGTTTTCAAGTTCAAAAACAACAATTACGTAAGAAACTAGAAAATGGTAGAAAATTCGAGAAGTCCTTATATTGTTTAAAAGTTGTTTTCAAATATAAAACAAAAATATACGCTAAAAACGTCTAGCCGACGAATCAGATCGAACCATTATAAGGACACAAAAAATTAAAGAACCAATCAAAAAGGCCGAAATAATATTTCTAGAACATCCATATGGACATTAAAATTTCAAACATAATTTTATTTCATTTTTGTCCTCACAAGGACAAGTCGCAAAATCAGAGATAGGACAAGTAATTAAAAATTCTAACGAATTTATTTCAATTCCCATCAAAGCCATGGCCCCAAAAAGAAAGAATGTCGAGGTTAGCAGACTATTTTTAAAGGATAAATTTATTTAAAATTTAAGTAATAGTTAACTCGGAAAAAAGGGTTACGTTGCCATTTTTTCTTGCGGAAGCTAGGCTAAGATAGGAGTTGATATAAAATCAAAAATTTTTCTTTTTTAACTTTAAATGATAAAATTAATACAAATACATAATAATCGAGAATGAGTATAAAATATTTTTCTAACAAGCACCATAATAAAATAATTGCCCAAAATAGTCAGAAATTAAAAGTGGAAAAATTGTAATCATATTAAAATTCAGAAAATGTCTAAAAAGGACAAAAATGCCAAACAATCAAGAATAGAGCGAGAGGCTTTTATGGATGTTTTTGGCACAGATCATGAAATCTATGATAAAGCATTAGGATCACCATTATGTGAAAACCCTACACCCTGTCATTCCCCAACATCTGTTGACGATGAGGACTCACAACCCTCACCACAGATCGAAATTGAAGAAAACGATAACTTAATCGTAGCAGAAAGTGATGAAGAAAAAATCACTGAAAAGGTATAAACTATTTCCATATGGATAGACTTATTTATTAAAATAAAACCTTAAGACTGTTTGGGAGCAAACGTTCATGGGAAAAATGGCGTTAGTACAGTCTAACCAACGTAATTACAGATCAGCTGTAACATGGACCACTTTCGTCTCAGATTTTAGGGTTAGTCAAGAATATCTTATAAAAGATACCTTGAAAAACTTTCTACTTTCAAGAGGCCTAAATCTCCAAGCTGAGCTAATTAATTTTGAACTAAAAATTGATTATGAGGATGAGAAAATTCGCGCCTTGCTAAACATACCTAGCAAAGTAGATATCGAAAAATCAATTTTTGATAAATTTGACCAAAAATTGGCAGAAATGTCACTAAATGCTCAGGTTAGAGAATTAAAAGCCTCAAAGGAGGCGGAAAAAATCTGGGACATAAAGCTGGTTCACCTGCACCAGTCGCTTAAATCCGAGTTAAAAACTCCTTGGAAAATGGAAAAACATCAGGCGTTGACAAAAATGAAGTCATGAGACTTATTCGGGAGGCTCGGATTCTATTTGCAGATGACTCAAAAAAGATGATTGAGGATAGGTTTCCAAATGGATATGACCAATCACTGCATACAATTGTGCAAAAAAAGGGTAACTTAACGGACCAAGAAATTTCTAAGGCAAGGGCTGCAATTTTGCGTTATAGCTCGGAAACAGTCACTAGCGTCTTGACACAAATTTGCCGATACGGTAGTCAAGAGCCAGAACTAACACTAGAGGCAGAAGGAGCCTTTTTGAAATATTTTCTAGCGCCCCTGACAATTCCATCTCAAACGGGTAGATACTCTCATGACTTAATTATGAGTAGTATCAGAACATCATGGTCAAATTTGACCGGGTTTCTAGTAAACCCAGGAAACATTTCGAGTAAAGAAATAATGTCTAACTGCAAAATCATTTTTTACGGCCTACACGACATAGGAGCCGGAGAATTTGAGTTAACCAAAAAAATTGAAAAATTTTTTATATCAATTTCAGTATCAAATTTTGAGCAATTAGAAAATATAAAAATAATTGAAGAATTGAGAATTTTTATACCATCAAATGTTTCCGAAAAATGGTCTTTTAACCCAATCCCGGATGTCGAAACTATGGGAAAAACCCTAAAAATATGGGGTAGTAAAAAATTATCTCGACAAAATAACCCAGTTTACATCGACTTGGGTTTGGAAGGTGATGTCCTTAGTAATTACAAATCACGCAAGTGCTTCCCACTTCCATATGGAAATGAAAATAGTAAAATAATTAAACGACCAGAAATAAAAATGGAAGAAAATCCAAGCGAGGGGACCTCGGGTTTTTTCAATTCAAGTATTAAAGGGTTTTATTAGAAAGCGAGAAATCGGAGGAAAAAATTGAGGAAAGAAGAGAAAACATTTCACCAACTCTTTTCTTTCAAAGCTCTTCGGGTTCGCTTAGCTCACGAAATAGTGAGCAATCTAATATAAGTACACCTGTACGCGCTCCAAAAAACTTGACCCTTAGCATCAGTGACCTTTTTGCCAAAATCAATGATGAAAAAACCGCACAAAAAACTGAAACTTCGGTAACAGAGAGTCTCACAGACTTTCTAAAATGGTCATCGGCGCTAAAGGAAAAATCAACAAAATAGGCTTATCTAATTTTAGTGGGTTAAGTTACCCCTAAAAATTATTCAACTTTTACTGTAAAAATTTATTTTATTAAAAAAAGTTATTAGATAAATTAAAACATTTCTAAAAAAGTAAATTCAATTAAGACTTATCCATATGGAAATGAATCAACTGAGTTTCGACAAAATTTTGGAAGTTTACAAAATCATAGGTGAAATTCAGAAGTCTGTGACTAACTTACACGATAATCAAGTAGGACTGAAAAAACGAGTTAACACCTTGACAAATCGAATGAACCTACAAAATAGAAACAATAGGTAACAAAAAACAAATTATTTTAAAACATAAATAATATTGAGAAACAATTTTCAGTTCATAAACTAACTATAAAACTTAAAAAATACATTCAGCACTCAAAATATACATCGATGGAGAAAAGCACCAGCCGAATGTTACGGACCACATTATGAGTAAAATATAATAAATTTAAAAGTTCTCAAATTAAAAATATTTTAACAATACTAGTGCCACCAAATGGAATCGTAATAATAATGTCCACAACAAGCCAAAATCCCAAAATAACAAAAAAATGATGGCTGGTATCAAAAAAGACGTCAAGGCATTGGAAAAAACCTTTTCGACCCTCAAAGGTTGCTCTGAAGTGAGAAATTCAGATAACCGAAAGTGGAAAAAGGGCGAACTCCAAATGGACGTAGGACAAGATACGCTAAAATAAATATTTTCTGTCCATAAAATGTAACAAAATTTTTTATTTTTTAACAATATAATATATTGAAAATTAATAACAATATTTTAAATTTAGATTGAAAAATAATCGCAGCAATGGTCGTACAGCGCGAATTTGTAGACAATTGGCAGAGCCAGGAACAAAGACCTTTTCCTAGACCAGTTGACTTTTTGTGTGAAGAGCGCTCAGGACAGCCAACCTACAGGGAGCGTCACCAAATAATTGACCGTATCCCGATCACACCAGACCCATGGTGTTCTGACCGTCAATTAAGACACCCAAATATCACGAGTGACCGAGATTTTTTGAAAAAACTCCAGGTACTCGAAATGTGGGGTTTGTTCTTAAATTGTGACGCAAAACGTTTAATCTCAATTAGAGACAGAACAAATGCGTTCACATTATTACTTGAACATTGCGGACCAGTAGTGCCAATTTCGGAAATTACCGCCTACGCAAATTTTATAAGTCAAAATTGGCCGTCAAAAATTCCATGTGGACAAAACGGCGAAAAATTAACTCCAACTGGACAAAACGCCCTTAAAATAGATAGAATTTATGGCATGATAATAGACGAGGACTTATCTGCCGCGAACCAATTCGTAGGGTTACAAAAATGGGCTAATCGAAGATCAAAATTCAAAACCCTTTCTAAACTAGCCATGATTATAAACACTCTGGCTAGAGAAATGGGCCCGCCCTCTTTTGGTATTTTTAAATTGATGCAATTTAAACTTGACCTAATTTTATCTATGCGGGAATATGCGATTAATGCTGCCCCTGTAATAATTAATGATTACAGTACAAGTTTTTATGAGTGGATTCATGAATTATTTTCATGTGATCCACAATTTAAAAAGGTAGGAGGCTCCCTAGTAGTCATCACGGACAGAAAGTTTATGATTTCCGAACAGGAATATAACGATCTGGTAGCGCGAAGACAACAAATGGAGGAAGAAATCCCATCGGAAGAGACTGATTCTTCAGACTCATCCTCCTCCGACTCCTCAGCGCCACCCCCTATAGCGCCTCTACCACAATTTGTCCTGAGTTCGGAAGATTCTAGTTCAGGCTGCTGGTCGGACGAAAATATGAGAGAGCTAGACCAAGCCATTTAAATGTAACAACTACCTTATGTAAAATTTACTGAAACATTCCACATGGATATATACAATTAAAAATTTCAGAAATAAAAATTACATATAAAAATTCAAATAATTGTCTTAAATAAATTGCAACAATAAAAAAATTCAAAATATTTTTAATTTTAGAAACCAAATGGAAAAATTACAATTGACAAAATCGTTACTAACAATTCGATCGTTAGTAAAGGTTTGTGTAACAAATTCGCTAGAAATATTGGCAAAAAATGAAATGGAAAGCGGCGATAGAGAAAAATCAAAAATACTCTTTAACATTGTGAAAAAGCTACAACGAAATCATTTGACAATCAAAGGAGCCATATCAAGCTTAAAAAATCACACTACAATTGAAAATTTCAAAAAATTAAAAAATACTTATGCTTACTGGAAAAAATACGAAAAAATTTTATTTGATACAGTATAATTTGTAATCTCCATATGGAAATTCCAGAGCAAAAGTATATTTTAGCATAACCTAAAATAAAACGTAGAATAAAACCGATTAAAAAGTGAATTTTTAATGCCTTTTAGAATGAAAAAATGGAACTGGCATGACGTAGATCGTTCGGTAGAAAAAGCAGTTAAAGCAGGTCAGATACATTATAAGACCTTTGATAATACACCCCGAGCGGAGATTAGGCCTATAACCTTTTTGGGTAAGGAAAATGACAAACCAAAAAAATTTAAGGAATGGGAAAAATATGGGCTTGAACTGTTAGACAGGTTCGTTGACGTTCTTGAAAATAAAGAAAAGCCAAAATGGGAAAATTTATACTTCAGAAATGAAGAGGATTTTAAGTCCGGTACTTTCGGCCTATTCCCAGGAATTTGGATTATTCTCATAAATAGTCTCCCAAATACACAGAACAAATTCATATCCTATAATCATATACGAAAAGGTATATCAATTTTAGACAACCAAATGGACATTACTATGAAAAATGCTAAACCATATGTAAGAAGCTCAAAAACGTACAAAATCTGTACAATAAAAGTCCCACATGTACAAAATATGAAAATGTACGAAAAAATGAATATGAAGGGAAAAAACTTCCATATGGAAATAGCGGGCACATATAGGGAGCGTTTTGGTTACTATCCAGCGCAGGTTAAAAAACAAGAAGGTTCATTAGTAAAAAGACCCTTTTACCAACCAAACTCAAACCACTTGTTAGAAAACCCACAAATTATAACCGATCAAATTATAAGCTGGGTCAAAAGCGGGGCAATGGAACTAGTAGGCCCAAGCAATTTAACAAAATCTTTAATGAGAACTAGTATGGTTCTCGTTTATAACGAAAATTCCGGAAAGTATAGAACCTGCTTCGATGGCGGTTGCCTAAAATTAACTGAAGATTTTTCAGTCCCATGCCATCTGGACACGGTCACAGATGCGCTACTTTTTTTGGAAAAACACGATTACATGACAAAGTTCGATGACGCATCTGGTTTTTTACAGGCCTTTTTAGATCCCCAATCCTCTGACCTGACTCACATAAGATGGGGTAATTACGTTTTTAAACATTTCGGAGCGGCATTCGGAATACCCAGAATTCCGGGGGATTTTCAGCTCTTAAATTCCTGCGCCGTGAGTTTTTTAAGGTCACATGGAATACCGGTCAGTCTGTATTTAGACGACCGGTTAGTAATAGAGAAAAATTTAACAGAGACCGAAATAATCGAAATAGAAAAAGGGGAAAGAGCACCCAAAAATGCATTTTTGACAACAATGCTAATTATAGCATCAGGGGGATTTATTTCAAGAAAAAAATCAACCCCTAAATGCAGTAAACAAATAGAATTTTTAGGTTTCAAAATAGATACAGAGAATGAAACAGTTTCTATCCCCATAAAAAAATGGGAAAAATTCCAGATGGAACTTAATGAGATCATAATTGCTAATGAAGTCCCATTTAAAGTTCTAGAAAAACTTAGAGGGAAAATGTGTTCATTCAGTATTATTGTTGCAAACTTAAAATTATACATAAGGAGGGTGACGGAGTACCTAACTATAGCTGAAAAAGAAGGTCTCCCATATATAAAAATTGACAATAGGCTTAGGGATGATTTGAAATTTTGGGTTAGCAATAATGTAAAACACATTCGCACAGTCAGACCTTGGATAGAAAAGGAGGCTATCCTATTAGACAGTAATATATACCGCATTTGGACCGATGCGAGCGATATCGCCGCTGGCTATGTCGATTATGATGGTCACGAGCGAACAATATATTTTAATGAAATAGAAATGGCGCTCGGTATAGTTATGAAGGAGGCACTAGCGATCCTTAGATATCTAGAATTTAACAGTAAAAAAATGAAAAATAAGCGAATTTTATTTTACTGTGACAATGAGGGCGTTGTCCAGAGTTTTTATAATGGAAGTAGAAATCCAATTTTAAATGATATTTTGAGGTCGATAAATCTTATAGCTATCAAAAATAATATGGTGTTAGCCATTTTTTGGGTCAGTACTGACATTCAAAAAGCAGATAAGGCCTCCAGAACAATAGATTTAAACGAGGAAATCCTTAGTGACGAGGCTTTCGAGTTAATTTCAAAAATAATATCCCCAACAATAGATTGTATGGCAACAGGGGCGAACGCAAAATGTTTAAAATATATTTCTAGGTTTCATGAAGATATGGCCATCGATAAAAATTTCTACACTTATATTCCAGATGGACATGAGATTTTATATTGCTTCCCTCCCAAATCTATGGCAAACATAACCGCACATCACATTTTCAAATTAAAAAATAAGTTTATATTTATTTTTCACGTCATGTCGGAAATGCCTTTTTTTATTTCCCTAAGACCGAAAAATACTATCTTAATAAGAATCGATGACAAGTGCGACATAACGACGCTAGTACCGTGTAAAAAGCGTGACAAAAAATTTAACTGGTACACACCAAACAAAAAAATGAAGGCTATTTTTGCGTTGGTAAGAATTACATAAGCCAGAACCATAATTATTAATTTAAATATCACCAAAAAAATTAAATTCAAAATTAATTAAAAATGAATGAACTTGTAAATACTACCATCATGATTGTGATAACAGTACCCAGCAATTAAAATCTTATTTTGTATTCAACCCCGCTTAGGGGTACTCATATATTAATGTATTCGTATAAAATATATAATATCCATATGGATATAAAAATTAACAGGTTTATATCTGTTCAGATTGAAAATGTTTGATCGCCCAATTTCCCAGTTCTTAGATTTATCACTCTTCCCAGAAGAACTAATGGAGCTAAAAGGCGAATCTTATGTACTGCGAGATTCAAGATTTCCGATAGTCAAAAATCCAGATGGAATGAGAGTCAAAATGGCAGCACTAAATTTCGGAGGCGCCAAAGACAAGAAAAAATTTAGAAAATCACTTAAAACAGTAAAAATAGGCTTAGATTTTTTAACTGTTGTACTCAAAAATGATGATTTTGGTGCAGTAGAGATGAAAAGTGCCACAAATTTAATCGTAATAGGTCTAGAATCCCTGAGAGGTAATGTTGTAAATATGGCTTATAAAAATGAAGCTCTAGATAAAATAAGAGGCATTAAAATGTATATCACGCGAAGTGCAAGACACAAAACATGGTATAAATTATATAATGCCTTAAACATTCTTAGGGCAGAATTACCAAAATTAGCGCATTTTATAACACCCTTAATGTTTAACATACACCATCTCCTAATTGGTACAAATGTAGGGGCACTTAATGCAATCAACTGGACCAAAATCATGATGGAAAAACCATATAATCTAATCCAAATGGAATAATATTCTTGAAAAAATTAATATATAAAATGGTTACATAAATATAATCAAAAAACATATAAATTAACAAAATAATTAGAATTAACAGCGATATTATTTAGAATGAAAAAACTAGATGTCCTAGGTTACTATCTTACAAGATTTAGTCAAATCGAGGTCGAGTTAATTGAGGCAATAATGGGGTCGCGGATACCTAGTGAAAAACAAAGTTTTGACAAAACCATCGAAAACGAAAAAGTAATGCTAAAGACATTACTTAAATCAATAGATGGTATCAAATCAGAAGACATCACTTCACTATTAGATTAAAATGTTTTTACTTTCCCTTTCCATATGGACATTAAGCTTTGAAAAAATTATCTTGAAAAATTCCACATGGAAAATAAATAATTATTTTAGATTGAATCGGTAGAATGTCGGAAAATTTGCGATATAAATTAGAAAGCGAAAGCTTTCAACAATACAACCCGGTAACAGGGGCAAAAAAACATAGTATTGATAATCAATACTTAGTACCAACTACGCAAGAGAGTTTTGAGGATAGCTTGAAAGAGCTAAAATCAGGCTCGGCTTGTTCAAGATATAGTTCTTATATCGCGGATATAAAAATTATTCGAAAGGACTTAAGTGAGGCCCATGAAAAATTTAATATGACCAGGCAACTAGAAATTAGTGCCGAAAGGGATCGGACTGAATACCGCCGTTTACTTATCCGAAAACAGGACGGTTTAACTCTTTCTGAGACGGAAAAAAAATTACTAAATGAAGCCACTAGTGACCGTATGGAGCAATACCTTAACGAGTTTAAAGGCGAGCGTGAAAAAGCCCAGCAAGAAAAGACCAGGTTAGCTGACCTGGTCGATTCTATGGAAACTAAAGCCCTAAATATACGCACAAAGCACGGCGCGTCACTCATCTACGAGGACGAACACGGCAGATATAAGCGAAAGTTTACATCTGCCGCCGCCGGGGTTATACAACCCAACAAGCGTAGCCAAGAAGATGTAGCCCTAACTTTAGTAGGACGTTTTACCACGGACAAACTACTAAAGTTAGATTTCGATAAAGGCTTATCTTTAATTAAGGAGTATAGGGATACCTGGGAAGTACATCATGACATGCATAGCCTGTTTTCTATGATAACATCCAATATGGAATCTAGCAGAAATACCATAGACAGGCTAGGCATGGCAAAAATGGTGTATGAGGGTCTAAATCGTGAACGCCAAGTGGACTTTAGCCGC
Source organism: Oikopleura vanhoeffeni (assembly GCA_004367855.1). NCBI lineage: Eukaryota > Metazoa > Chordata > Appendicularia > Copelata > Oikopleuridae > Oikopleura > Oikopleura vanhoeffeni. Next base: position 26,252 of record SCLH01062789.1, read on the forward strand.
ACAATCGCTATTCTTATGGCCGTCACTGAAAACGCAAAAGAAATGCGTAAACCCGCACTAAAATCTAAGCGCGAAAAGGATGAGGCGGCCAAAAAATTAAAGGAGACAAAAAATAAACCAAAACCCAAAGAATCCCGAGATTATGGTCAAAAAAATCGGGGCCGGGGCAGGGGTCGTGGTCGCGGACGAGGGGGTATTAAGCGTCGTTATGAAAATACATATCGTGACACTAGAAACGATAGAGACACTTATACCCCCAATAAGGCAACAGCGACCCCTGTGGTAGAAAAATCACCTCAAAGAAATAGTGACAATTTCAGAGGTAGAGGTCGGGGCGGTTACCGAGGCGGAAAAGGAGGCAGATATTAAAATCTCGCTATAAAAATCCACCTAGATTACGTGATATTATTTATTAGAACATAAAAATCACTTATAAAATTCCAAATGGATATAATCTGTTCAAAATGTAAACATAATTTCAAATTCATCATTAAACTTTGAAATAAATTTAACTTAAAATATGACAGATCTATTAAAAATATTTTCTTTAGAATGACTGAAATAATTTTCGCACAAGCCAGACACATGCTCCTAGTCATTATTGGAAATTGCCTAAGACGAAACAAAAGCTTCCAAATCGAAAAACTACTCAATATTCTAAAAAAATCAGCGTAAGAAATTATCAAATATTATTTTCTAGCCACTCAAAATTAAAATGTATGAAAATACATTATACTCCGAAAATAAAAATTTCTGAAATTCAGACCAAACAATTATAAGAAAATCGTTAGGAAAGTCGAAAATAACAAGAGAAAATGGCTAACGATCGAAAGTTGGTATTTAGAAATTATACAAAATTTATCAACCGATACAAGAGAGTTTAAAGATATCCTAGGAATATGAAGCATAGTATGTAAAAATTATTTTTTTCGTCACCTTGAATGTATTTGAAACATATAAATTTAACATTTCCATCTGGATAAATTTCCCAATAATCAAATTTGTACAAAACTAAAATTCTTCAGAGAAATGACGAAAATTTTAGACAAAACTGGAATCGCAAATGCATCAGAAATAGTCGATAAATTTATGCGTGACGTTAAAATTAAAACGTTCGATATAAATTTAGCGCTTAAATGCTTCAAACAATGGGTAAAGTATAAAAGTACCAAAAAGTTAATCAAACCTTATCTGTTAGACAATATGTCGTTTTGGTTTTTAAAAGTAATTAAAGATAAATCTTTATTAACAAAAGATTATACTGTTTTTAAATCTCTTCTTAGGAAATTAACCAACAATATTGCTCAGAAGTTGTTCAGCAAGAAATTGCACATAACAAAACGAGCTGAAATTTTTACTATGAGAGAAATAGAAAAAATTTCAGATGATATGTGGAAGGGAAATGCCCTAAGTAAGGCATCATCATTGATTTTAAAAATCACTTTTTTATCAGCTTGCAGGGTAGGCGACTTAAAAAATGTATTTTGGGAGGATACAAAAGTGACTATAAATGAAACTGGTGTTTTCGTAATCATGCCAATGAGGTCATCAAAAACTAACCCAAGAGCACTACGAAAAGAATTTATAACTATCAAGGTTACAAAACGATCCAAATGGAATATTTTAAATTTGTTAGAAACATATCACTCATTTTTAGCAAAAAACAATATAATTAAAAAGAAAATTTTTCCAAATCAACCAACCAAAAATTATTGTTACTATTTTGAAAAATCCAGAAAAAAATTGGGATATAATAAAAAATTAGGGGGGCACTCGGGAAGAAATTCCACTATTAATAGACTCCTACTAGCAGGAGTAACCACAGAACATATTTGCGTTCAACTAAAGTGGAAACGAAACAGTGAAATGGTTTTTCGCTACAGAGATGTACTTATGGAGACAACAAACATTGGCGCTCCCTATGCGTTAGAACTTTTTGATACAAAAAATAATTTCAAATTTTAAGCACAAAAATTATAATAAAATCCATATGGAAAAATATTAACAAGTTAATTATTTTAAGAATGAGACCAATTAAACGAAATCGAGTGATAATGAAAAAACGGGTCGAAGCCCTAAGGTAAAAAATGCAATCATAATAAAATACAAAATCGAAATTATATTATTCAGGAAAATTCGGGACGAGTCAGCAGCTCACAAGGCAACGCTCTTTCAAATTCTTCAGGATTTGGATCATTATGCTAAAATGCATATTGGAGACGCCAGCCCGAGTCTACTAAGAGAAAAATTGCGGTTTCTGCATAGAACACTAGAACCGAGTAACACTAAAAGCGCAATCAGGGGTTTGCTAACTTTCTACACTAGATGGGATAAAAGTAAAGTTTGGGGAAAAATTATCGATATTTTGAACTACACAACAAAAGATTATTTTAATACAAATAATCTAAACACAATACCCTTTATCAAATTAGATAGAATTTTAGGGCCAATTGACATTCAACCATTTACAAATGGAAAAGTCAAAATGCTTGAAATAAAACATGAATAGTAATCCATTTGGAAATCTATTATAATAAACAGAGTCATTAAACCATATTATTAAATCAATCAAATAAAATTTAGATGATATAAGAAAAATACTAAAATTTAAAATTTAGAATGAATAATTATAAGGGAAATAAAAATGTCCCGGGACGAGAAAAATTATCAGAAATAATTCAAAACCCAATTACTCATGTAATCCTGCGGGAATTTGTTATTAATGATAACGTAGCACCAAATGGAAATGTAATCAAAAAGTTCAAAATCACCATCGATGAATTACATAACACGATGAAATCTCCATTTGGAAGAATAGAAATGGCAAAGCGAAATCTAGATCATAAAAGTGACCAGACAACCTACTACGCAATTCGAGAGTTAGAAGTACTACCTGGGTTAATTGAAAAAGAGGATTACATAGAAAAAACTCTCATTTTAAATCATGTATTTAAAAATGAGTGGGATTCCACTAAAAATGAAATCCAAATATTTTTAAATAAAGTCAAAACCTACGCAATTAACCCAGATGTACCTATAACAGCCGGAGCACTAAGAAGATTCACACAGAAAGTGGGAGCAGATACAGTGCAAAAATCAGCAAAACAATGTATCTCAACACTTCGAAAATCATGGCAAAAAATATGGCACTCCTACCAAGAGATATCCGAAATATTAAAAAGCTTAGGTAAAAAACAAAATAATAATAAAATTTCATAATTCGAAATTAATTAAAAATTAATGCAAAGAAAAATTAAGCCAGAATTAAAAGTTAAAACTATAATTGAAAATTCAGATATTGATGATAAATTTTTCACAATAAACAAGAATAAGCCTCAAAAAGGAAAAATTTGGCTCACGGCAGCTGTATCAAATAAGGGTGCAATACGATTATGGTACCATGAGGGGGGATCCATATGGAAAGCACAACCACGAGATGGAGGTTTAGAGTGGAATGAGGTATCAAATATAAATTCTAAAAATAGAATGAAATGGTTTTTAACTGTATACGAAAAACCAAAACTAACAAAGGAAAACTATTACTTAGAAAATCTGTCAATTTCTACTACCTATTAGAACTAAAATAAACAACCAAAATAATACACAAAAATTACATAGTAATAAACAACAGGCTGATAAATGGCTAATATATGGCGACTAGTATGGGCTAACAGCCCTGTCGCTTATTACTACAAAAACCCTAGCTTCATACACGCAGTCTATTAGGTCCAG
>SCLH01062790.1:0-30899 GCA_004367855.1 Oikopleura vanhoeffeni
AAGACTGAGGCTTCAAGTGTTCTTTTCAGCAAAGTGTGCATATGAAATCAAGCATGAATTTTGTGTGTATTTCTTGCGTAATTAATTTGAAATCGCGCAGTTTCACGGGGTAAGAGAACTGCATTGAATTAACAAATCAATTTTATGCATGTTTCGCGAGTTTAAAAGCTTAATTAGAACAGGTCAAGATTGAATTTTCACCAACTTTTTAAAAGTACCACTTGAGATCAAGTTCAAAATAAATTAAAAATAAAGAATTTTCATTTGGTGTCAAAAACAAATTTGAAAATTTGTCAATATCACTTGAGATCAAAAGAAAGTATGAAAAACAAACAAAAAACTTATTTTGAATTCATTGCATACCTCAATGGTTTTAGTCTTCTTGGGGGTTTCCCCGAGGAGATTCACGCTTATCCAATCAGAGCGCGACTTGGTTAGTCAATTTAAGGAGCGTTTGAATCTCCCCGGGGAACACCCCAAAAGCTAAAAACACATTCGGTATAAAACTCAAACTTCATCTTCTTGAAATTTCACAGAAAATTTGAATTAAAAGTTTCAAGTATCACATGAAATGCTCATTGTTTCAAATTAAATTTGAAAATTTTTGAGTACCACTTGTGATTTTGAAAAAATTATAACATTGGGAGGATCAAGTTCCACTTGAGATCAAACACCTGACAAATATTAGGTACTTGACTTGGGGGGACAATCTCCTCTCTCTCTATTACTACTCATATATATACAGGGTGTAAGATTTTTCCCTTCTTTTTTCCAACCTGGTTACACTTGATTTCCGCCGTTTTGATTGGTTGAATCTGAGAAAGACGTAGGTTTTCTTAGATTCAACCAATCAAACGGCGGAAATCAAGTGTAACGATTATTGACGAAAATATTTCTTGATTCATTTACGACCAGTTCCTGACAAATAATTATAGGAAGAAAACGACCTTAACTCAAGTCAATCAGAAGTTCAACGGAACAGAATCAATTCTTACAAAGAAACTGACAAGTAAGATAAATAAGGAAAAAAGTGAAATTTTATTTTATTTTAGATTTGCAAAAAGTGACAAAAATATTGCTCGGTAATTATTAACCAAATTAGTATCATAAAATATAACAGAACAAACCAACTCAGTAAATCTATAACCTTCGTTATAACGATTTTCAAGAAGTGACTCTTAAATTTTAAAATCTTATAAAAGGTAGAATTTCTGTAAGAAAAGTCACCTTACCCAAATTAAAGAAATAAATAGAAATTTGAGTTACGTTTTCAAATTTCACCAATTAGTTTGTGAACAAAATACTGTTCTAGACTATAATTTATAGTTAAAGTCGAGTTTTCATGTTTAGAGGATTTTGACCGAACCATATAAACAAGGCAAGGTTCTCCCTTCTTTGCTTTTTTTGACTGAACGCTAGACGGCCTAGACCTAGTCTAGCAAAAGCCATTAGAAATTTGGGAACTCAATCAGTTATGTGACAGTGCCCGCTTAAAATCACACGAAATTGTACCTTTTATTTTAATCCGTCATTCATCATACTGACAAATTATAATTTTTAACGCACTTATCATTTAAATCTTGCAAAAAATTGTGTGATCAATATTTTTAAAAGTTGACTGGAATCAAATCATAGCACCTCTCAGTACTTAATTGCAGGAGTCAGCATAACTTGATCAGATCGGATAGAACCGATCTGATCCGATCAGGTTATTGTTAACCTCCGATCTGGTTTAACACTATATTAAGAAAAATCTTAACAAAAAATGGTCCGAATCGTACAATTTTTTGCTGCAAAAAACATTTGGTATTGAGGTTTTTGAAAAACGGTCTGATTCGGACAATTTTATTAGGCTTTCATTTGAGTTGCTTTCATTTCGAGCTAATAATTAACTCAGTCGTATAAATCTTTCCCAAAAGCCGAAACAGTGTTGATATCCTTTTTACTACTAAAAGACACTTTGGTTGAGAAAAAATACATATCCCCTTATTGCCCAATCATAAAGATTTGATCCCTAAAAAATTAGAGGAGGAGATAACGACTCGTTGTTTGAAAACGAGTCATCCGATTAAGTTCTAAGATAGCTCAAACTGAACACAATTATCTAATAAATATAAACATTCACAATTAATTTAAATCGGACCAAGGTTTATTTTTTTTAAGTTACTCAAATTGTTTAATTATTAATTTTTGTTAACAAATAGAAACAATGGTCTGCTTCGGAAGAATTTAAATATAATATTAATAACGAGATATTTGTGCACAGTTTGAGCAATCTAAAAACCAAATCGACTCGGTCGTTATTGAATGCCACGTTGTTTTCTCAATTCCCGCGTTTTTGAGGGCTCGAATCTTTATGACACGGCAATAAGGGGATATGCATCACCCGCCCAGAGTACAAATCCTAAATATTTGAAAAATGCGAAATCTGAGCATTTGATCGGTTGATCCTTTCCTAATCTGACCAATGAAATCGGCCTTTTGAGCAATCAAGGGTTATATCTTGCGTTGTTTGTATCATTCAAATATTTAGGATTTGTACTCTGAGGGCGGGTAATCCATATACTACAAAGTTAACCCATTTTTTTGGAAATGTTCCATTTTTGAACTCAATAATTTAGAAATATTCCAGGAGTCTCTCAATTTTTACAAACATCAAACAAAATTTCGCAATTTTCTTCTGGACTTGAACCTACCGCTGCTGATACAGTTGTGTATGTCACAGGAGCATTCGATTTATTCCATGTTGGCCATTTAGACTTTTTGGAGAAAGTTTATAATTTATTTCCGTCGACATTTATCATTGTTGGATTACATACTGATCAAGAAGTTAACAGATACAGAGGTCTTAACTACCCAATTATGAATTTGAACGAACGAACTTTGTCAGTTCTTGCTTGCAGGTTATTATTATGAAGCATCGAGACAAAAACGGATTTGTTGAGACTTGATGTGATTAAGGCCAGATTTCGACCTTGTTGTATAGTTTTTTTTCGAAATCACCTCAAGTATCGACGTCACTTGAAAAACACGCGGTCAATATCAAATAAATGGAATATTTGCATTTGTTGCTCCAAGTCAGGGTTAAATGAATCCTTAACTTTTCAGATGTATTATTTACTTTATACTTTATTTTCAAATATTAATTTTTGAAAATCCCATATTACATTTTGTTACTAAATTTTTCATATTTATACAATATAATTGTTTTGAGCATGTGCAGCAAAATATATTATTTACATAAAACGTTTTGGCCTTACACAAGAGAATTTTGTGGTGAGAATAGACATGGTCAGGAGGAGATATCGAGAAATAAATATGTATATCCTTACTAAAATTTCAAAAATGCAGTTTAAGTTTTTGACCCAAAGATAGTGTTACCATCAATTATTTATTTAGACATTTTTCCGCGGTCCATATCAAACTTTTGAAAATATCCCATCCCTTTTACTTAAAAACACACTACGTTTGCTAATCAGGCACAGGATATTTACAAAAGTGTGATATCTCACCGGTGATAGCCTACTTTAAGAAAACCAAGATTTTAAATTTTATGATTGTTAAAAAAATATTTAGATATGTCTCAGAAGTCGTGAATCGGTGCTCCGTATACCATTGATCAAAATATTTATGGCTCATCAAAGTCCAGTATTTGTTCATGGAATAAACTTGAAATTTTGGATGCTGATGGTAATGATGCCTATAAACTCCAAAAGACCAATATATTCAGAGTTGATTTCTGGAATAAATGGTCTACAAATTTTTTCTAAACAGGATCATTCCAAACAAATAGGTATGGGTAAATTATCGGATATTAAAGTGTCAGACGATGGCCTTGTGGAGAACTGTTGAATACAAAATAAGATTTCATCAATAGTTATAACTAGACAATATCTGGTAAATAATAAATGAAAATAATTGATCGAATCAGGAACCAATTTAGTTTTGAAATTTATTTGTTCTTAATTATTTGTGTTTAGTTGTGAGCAATTTAATTAACTCAAATCGAATAATGTCGTTTTTGAAAGCGAATTTTATTATAAACTGTTGGCTGAATAAGTGCCTGAAAAGCCTCAGCACAGTACTTCGTACTAGATAATTTAAGTAATTATATTTTAAAGTTCACTTTATCATAGTGAGCACATTCGTTTTTTCCGTTGGAATATTGTGAATAACAGTCTTGGAGAATTTTCTTTAATTCAGAAACCATTTTCTTTTTCTTTATTCATATTTGTTTTCATCAAACTTGGTCAATAGCTGAATATTGACAAATTTTCTTCTCTACGTCAGAGTTGACCACTTTTTAAAAACCTGACCCATCGTTCGGCACAATGTTAAGATAAGCTTATTTTCGAATAAAAATTTTCCAAGATTAAATCAAAAAATGTTGTTGCGTCAATTGAATAAACGATAGAAGCGCTACATAACAGTTTAAAATCACGTAAATTCGTTCCAACAGCTATTTAAAAGCCTCATGTGATCTTTATGAGATATGACAGGTATTATTGTCAGTCCCCTAAAAAATTTAGTCTTGTCAACTTGTCTTAAGCATTTCACCCTAACTTTTACGGACATCATTCCTTTGGACTACGAATCGTAAGGTCAAAATTGTAATCACCTACCCTAGCCGAATGTCTTCATGGTTCTTTCAGGACTTTCTGACATTACCTATGTCCTAACTCTCTTTTTCTATTAAACATCTAAAATTAATCAAAATTTCATTATCTAGCTATGTGCATAAAAATATAGATACATTACACCTTAAGTACCTCCTTCCGCAATTGTCAATTTATCAAAAAGTTTGAAATCTTTGATTTTACGGCACTATATGCCTGTAGGAACTGTATTTACAGACTATGTAATGCATTCATTCTTAATTGATTAAAAGTCTAACTGCTCATTTTTACCTCTTCCTTCATAAGAATATTAAAAACTTATAGAACTTCACCAACACTTTCGTCCGTACAGGCTGCATTATGACTCTACATTGTCAAATGTTTCTATTTAGAAGAAAGTTTTGAGATTGTGATTATGACTTAATGTCTGGGACAATTAATAAGGGTGGTGCTCGTAATTGACGCTTTCAATCAGTCTCGATACAAATTCTAGAGGACGTTAGTGAAAAATTGGAGGTAACTCGTTTTGTGAATCTAGTCCTGCGTCCTAAACGATTACATCTCTAAATCCACCTTGTTACTCATACCTACCAGGTGGTGATTATCTAGAGCATGCTAACGGTTTTTTCAATCTATTTCTTTTGACCCCATACATCAAAGCCGTCCTGGAATTACAACACAGAGTCGGAAAGAGTAGCGTTACTACATGTGTTGAAGCCATTTCTCTTCTAGTCGCTCTTGTCTGATTTCTGAACTCATTTGAACGCCATTTTAACAATTTTTCTTTTGCAATAGTGTATTCTCTCTTGACGGAGTAGAATAAGACGTTTTTTCGACTCGGTAGCGATGAACTTTCGCTCGTGTCAGATATGTTTCGGCTAGGATTTTTGAATTTCACCCTACAATTCTAAAATATGACATATAACGGAAAGATCTAGAATTGAAAAATCACTTGATCAAAATATTTATCTTGAGACTACTAATTGTGTATCTAAATTAAACTGTTTTATGAAATCTGAAAAATTCGAGTATTAAAGGATTCATAATTCAATCACTTTTAAATTCAAATTAATGCTTTTCTGAGAAAATTTTTTTCAAGTTTTATGTTCTTCACATTACAATATGAATACTTTAGAGAATAGATTATTTAGAAATTTTTGCCCGGCCAAACACTAGTTTAGGTTCTGGAAAATAAATTTTGATTATAAATAAGTATCGATATATTTCCAAAACATGAAAATAAGACTTTACCTCACGAAGTATGTGAATAAAAAATACCACTTTGTTAATTCAATTTTTGAGAAAAAATATGAATCATAAGTTTTGATTCCGATTTTACTTGATAATCAATGCATGAGGTACCACTCTTACACTATTATGTAAACGATTACCGTGATTGTTCATTGAGTTATAAATATTAATATCAAATAAAGGTTAAATTTGTAATTTTCTTTCATCTTCTGTATTTTGATAATTTACTTCAGTTCAAAATCGCAAATTAAATGTGAGTGTTGGCAAGGTCCTTAAGAAAGAAATCACAGCTATTCTAAACTTCATATGAAAAAAAAATAAATGATTTTCCTAAAGTTCATTATATCAAAAAACATAAATAACAACTGCCAAATACTAATAATTCCTTGATTAATAACTTTCAAGACTGCGAATGTTGAAGAAATATGATTAAAATATAAAATATATATTAACATTTTCCTAACATAGTCACCTTCAAGTGTTATTCAAAGGATATAGTATTTTGTATTTTAATTGTTTTTTTTTGATTTACTTGCAGAAACATTCATATTTAATGATTTAATCCACTTTATGAAAATCATCTTTAACAAATCATGTTTAATTACAATCATCATGTTCCCATAGGGTACCCTTAACAAAATAATAATTGATTTGAACACATGTGTGCGTATCACATGCCTGAGTCACTTGATGTAATTACTAGACTCCTCAGTCAATGCAAAGTAATCTAATCGACGAAAGTGAAACTATTTTCTCAAAGATGACTTTATCTTCGAATGAAAAATATCAAAGCGACTATTTCTTATATACTTATAATGTATTCTTTAGTAAAAACATATAATAATCTTCTGATTGTTTTGACGAAATAATTTTTACACAAATAATTGAACTTTCTACAAGATTCCTGGTATGTTGCTCACTTCATTCGTATTGATTCGTGCTCAATCACCACGTCACAGTGAGAACGTTCAAAAATTCGGATTTTTGGAAAGAAAACCAACAAAATTACCATTTATCTACCATGGCTGCAAAAGGACCATTGGATGGCCCTACTAGTAGAACAATCCTAGAAAAGTGTATGGAAGAAGCTTTCGAATTCCAAAAAAATTTCTATTCGGAAACTCTAAATACTTTACAATCGCAGCGATTGCAGTGTATCAAATATCTGCCACAGAAGCCGGTCTCATGTCGACAAAGCCGTGGGTTAGGCGCGATCACAAAACAAATTGTAATTTAAATAAAGTCGCGATAAAATTCATATCGTAATTGGACAAACAGGACTTCGATTCATGGCTGCAAATGGGGAAATTTATTTTCCAGAAGAATCCAATTATGTTTTCTAAACGTCATTGTTGCCAGTGTGCTCCGGTAAAACACGTATAATAATCATAAAGATAATATCATGGCAAATGGAAAACCGATCTTTTTGCGAGTAATTTTATTCTTAACATACAAGTATCAACAAAATACTATCGGGAACAGTGGGAAAACTTTGGTGACCTGGTAAGACTGGAGGAGCTGAACTTTAATGTCCCTCCTTCAGAAATGGATAGAAGCCCGGTTGTGATGTCACCACAAAGTGCGTCAAAGAATGGTTTGAAAGTGAGCGGATACGACCCAGGAGACTAGAAAAAGATAACGGGGTTTGGGGTTGGGGAATTATGAGAGGCTTGGCGGTGGTCGGAGGAAACGAGGTGGGGGAAAGACCCAAGCGGTGGTGGCGGCGGTTCTTTTAAATTTGGATCCAAACGGTGTGAAATTCCGATTGGAAATCTAGGCCCTGGGAAATGTACGATTCCGATTTTATCCTTAAATCTCACTGCTGTATTGAACATTAATATATTTCTAGAACAGTATAACAAATAATTTAAATTTTTAAAAATCCGAAATAATTGTTTTTTGGATGAAATGAAGCTTGGTGATTTTATTCAAGCGAAGTTAGAATTTCAACAGTTTTGAGATCTATTATTATAATATCAGAAAAATGCGATCACGCAGTTGTTCCTCTCTTTTCACACTATCTGGAAGATTTGGGCCTTACAAACTGGCCCTGATGTACAACGGCCCTGTCGTACAACGGCCCTGTCCGTACAACGGCCCTGCTAATGTACCAACGTACCCTTAATTTTGAATTAAAAAAGAAACATATGTCACAACGGCCTGTAACAATAAACAGTAAAGTAAAAACGATAGCAAGCCCACGTTTTTCTACAACCTCGTATATTTGCCTTACAACGCCTACGCGTTTTTGTCACAAAGCATCGTAAACTTTCCAGTGGGTAGTACTACAAGATTCACAGGAACCTACGTTCACTAATCAATGGCCAAAGAAGTTTTCGAAGCCTTTCTTGACTGAATATTTTTTTCTCAATACGTCTATTACTATGACCTAGTACTCAATTTTAACAAAACTCGCCCCGTATCCTTGATCACATTTTGTAAATATCCCGGCCCGGATACAGCAAACGTAGTGTGTTTTTAAGTAGGAGGGCCGGGTTAATCAACAAAAGTGTAAAGGGTTCTGGAATGCTCTTCATGTAGTGGATTTGGGTGAATATTCTCGCCGGCCCCTATAAGTTCAGGGGGCGACAAAAACTTTGTATACATAAGCAATGCGTGGGCGAGAGGAAGAAGAGCGTTAATACTTGTCGATCACGAGAAATATTATTCCACTAAAATTTAAGACTTCATTTTTAACCGAGAATTTAGTGCAAAAGATTCCATCTTTTGTTGCAGAAGGTTTAAACTCCAAATTGGTCACCGGCTATAATATTTTCGAAATTTGAAATGTCAGATTGAACTCTTTAATTTGGGTTACTTACGCACTGTGTTGGGATAATCGGCAAAATGAGAGAGTTTAAAATTTTCTTATTAGCATTGATGACTTTTTATTAACCTTTTTAACAAATTGGTTTATATAACGGACTGTTAAGACTTCTATGATAAATGATCATTGAAAATATTATTGATCAATGAATCTTCGGTTAATTATGCGATTTAAAACGCAACGCCAACTGGATTAGTGAAAAGACTCTACGGTCCAGAGATTGTCGGCCGCTACGGAGTGTAAGGCCGCTTGAGTAAATCAATATCGTGGCAAATCAAAAAAAAATATAACGAGTTCTATTCATCAATTAGACTTTGGGGTTTAACTCCCGAAAAAACTTCATGGTCACGCGTGACAATTTTCCGTTTTCTTCTGTATTTATTCAATTTAAAAGTCTAGAGGCAATTTTTAATTTAGGACCATTCTGGGAGTTAAAAAATGGTCGATTATTTGAAAGTCATTCACAAACTTGGTCATTTCTGATATTAAAATTTAGAGTTTATACTGCATAATTTGTATGGCGTTTTTGCCTCAATTTATCCTTATAGTTAATTTTTGTGCACTATTTGTAACTATGTGGCTGTTTTTCTTTTTCGCATAATTATATACTTGATAAGGTATTAAACAAACTACTACGATCAGTGCTTAACCCATCTTATGTGATATATGATTGTTATAAAAAATGCATTTTGGCCTGCGGAGTTTTTTCAATATCACATATCAAATCCCAACGGTTAATTTCTAAACTCTTTTCATTTCCTGTCTGACAGATTCTGTCCTTAATAGAGCTCTTTTTTCCAAAACTGGTGAATAAAAATCTATTTGGCAGCGCATTAAGCTAAAAGAGATCAAGATGGCATACTCCACAATATTAAATAAAAAATCATTCCAACTATCAAATATTTAAATCTGAGTTTTTCATTTTCTCTTGAAAGATGAATTTTTACTCATTGTTCGGTTTCGATTTTTTAATGTCAGCTGTGATGTTGTGAAGCCAATGAATAATTTCTTGGGGGTAAGGGATATCATGAAACGTGTTTGTGATAAATTTCAATGTGGTTATCGAGAGTACATACTAAAAAAGCTAGAGTTAATTCTCATCTTTTTTGTGTGTTCTGAAAACCGGTCGTGGGCGATCAAAATGTTATGTTTCAGAACTGAGCATGCGGTAATCTATATGACAACTAATAAAAACCTTACCAAATACCTCCCAAAAAGTCAAGTAATGGAGGAGATGCAGAATCTAAATTTTCTAATCGCGTGACTTCTCAAAGTAACCTGCGATTTCGATTTTAATCTTTACAGGTGTTTTCCGAAATTAGCCTTTGGTTGAGGGGTAAGAGTGGGTAAGTTACCAATCCCTTTACCCCAACACCCAGAGCTATTTGAAAAACACCTGTAAGATCTAGAATCAAAAATCGCAGGTACTTTGAGGATAGAACGATTTAAAAAATTTAATTCGGCATCTCCCCCATTATTAATTTGTGTTCTGACAGTTTCTCACTTTCTTACAATCGACACATGACATAGGTTGAAGGACACTATTGTAATGTCATTTTTCGACGGAGTTAGTAAAGTCAAAATGTTAATTAATTATTCAATAAATTTAAGTTTATTCTTAATATCCTCGAGGGACTACAGAAAAAGTGAAGTTGCAAAACCACTTCACTTCCCCGTGAATAAAAGAGCCAAAGTAGCGTCGCGATGGTGTTAAGATGCGAAGAGGGTTCAATTTTGATATTTCCGGCATTCGGATAAAACTATTCACTGATACCAGATGATGAAACTTATTAATCAGCTTTTGATCGACAAGAAATCGATGAAAGTCTTAATGTTAATATTGGTCTTTCTTCGGTCGTTTTAAGAACACAGTGGAGAGATCGAAACATCTTATATAACACAAACTCTTATTATTTCTAGAATCCGCTGTGTTGAGATCAAGACTGATAATGTTATATCGTTTCCCAGTCGAATCCTAGCTCAAGGACCCTTGAGTTGGCATTTTATATCGTCTTTACATGACTCTCATGTTTAAATAATTGTCGATCTTCGCGTATTTTCTGTCGAATTAAAGCCAATCAGCACAAAGATTGAAAAAAATTAACCACACCTTTCTGTTCCGACCCATTGAACTTCTGTTACCGACAAGGGCCTTTAGCTATATATATATATGTCAGCCTTATTGCATAGCTAGCATTTCTTAATTTTGGTGAAATTTCAGAATTCAAACAGATTCAAATATGAATAAGGAAAGAATGCGCTTTGGGACCCCTGCTGGATTAATCATTCGCGGGCGGCGATTTCTTCGGATTCCTACTCCTGTCTCATAATTATCAAACATACTGATGTCGAAGGCACCAAAATTTCGAAAAATGGGGATTCCTCTATAAAGAAGTTATTAAAAACTTCAAATTCTAACTCATACAAGGTAAAATTTTGCTAAAACTTGTGCTTCAGATATATTACATTTTTAATCGATCAAAAAAAGTATTGACGTGTCGCCTTAATCAAGCCATTATGCGGTTTTGAATAGAAAAAGACCGGGGTTTAATGTTCGTTTCGGTGGAAAACAATACAAAACACACGGAAAGAATAATCTTCATTTTACATTCGCAAGTCAAAGCAAATCCTAATGTTTGACGACTTTCAATTTGGCATTGCTTAAAGTTGAGCTCCTGCGACAACATTTTTAAGTTACACTAATGCACCGAGAAAGCGAAGATTTATCGTGCATGCAATCTTCTACCTGGTTTTAAATAATTTTTTGAACAGATGGAAAAAAGTTATTTTAGCAGTTTTGGTCACATCAAAATATCCAGTGGATTGCGATGAGCCACATTCTTGCATTTGGTGTTTGAATATAGTTTACAGATAATAAACAAGCTTCCCTTTTTCTTTTATTGATTATAAAGCTGACTAATTCGCAGATTTTTAAGAGTTTATGATTTGCTCGAAAAAATTTAATATTGAGCACGCAGGTGCCTTTTCTTCTTCGTTTCCATCGTTATCTTTCCCAAAGTAATTTGGTCGACCAGGCCACTAGACAATTAAAATTTCGACCATGAAAACAAAATAAGAAAAATCAAACGAAAAATTGAATTTTTCCCTTCTTTGTATGGTTATGGTTTTGAATTCTTTAAAAAATCATTTTTAAGGCATCATTAAATAATATAACATATGTATCGTACAGAATAATAACTAAAATTTGGAACTTGAAGTAATTGAAGTTTGATAAAGAAATGATCACACGTTAGGGAAGATTTACCACACCCAAAAATTCAATTTTCTTTGAAATATAACTCATTTAGTAGATTTTGCAACAAATCTCATCTGGATTTTATGTTACTTACTTTGCACATTGTACAAACACCTTTGATAAGAAATGAACTTTCTAAGATGAAAAATATCTTAAAACGATTATAAAATCACAAAACTCGCATTATTTTTTTAGTTGTGTTGTTGCGTTTAATATAAAACGTTTCAGTAACTCTGATAACGACACACTAATCTGTTGAAAAATTGGTCCGACGAAAATTTTCAATATCAAAAAATTATGGCCTAGTTTGATTCTAAAGAACATCGCCATTATTTTTGAAAAAAACAGAAATTTACAATTTCTCTATCTAATATTCAAGCTAGAACTAGAAATCAAAGTAATAGTTACAGACAAAAATAAAATTCAGATTTTCGAATTCTTACACAAAATCTTTGACCATTTTAACTTTCTTCTAAACAATTACATTTTAGAACAAAGTTTTACCTTTCATAAAAATTACGCTCAACGAGGTTATGTACGTCAAGAGGTAAATGTAAATGAAAACTTACGATTTTTAACTTGATTCTCTTCATCGCCTAATCGATCAAGTCATATATCCTGGGCTTATTTTGGTCATAGCTGTCCATGTGCGAGAATAAAGTACAAGTGAAATCCGATAACTTTTCTGGTTTATTTCAGCTTTTGGTGGTTTTTTCTCCTGGTGCAATATCTGGTGGTGAAATTACATTGCCTCTATTTCTTTTTGATCCGGTCCTTACAATTTGTTGAGTGATTGCAAAACTCGATCGTACCCTAAAAATTCAATTGTAATATTCTCATTGAAAAAAATTTTATTCTTTTGAAATCAGAAAAGTTTTTCAAACGAAAACGAGCTGTATTGTTTCAGTCATAATAAAAGTGAAATAAATAATTTTATTCTGCAGATTTTTGGACTTTTCTGAATTTTATTTAATTTTACCTCTCAAATTTTAAAGAAAAGTCACTTTTTCACACAAATTTGTAGTTTTACAAGTATTTTTTTGTGAGGAAATTTATTATTTGATCGGCACCGTCCATATTTTTTTTTCAAATTTTAGCAGAAATTTATCCAAAAATTTTTTGTCGCTTGTTATATCTTACCATTAACTCACAGTAGCCCACGAATTTTTGTTGAAAATAATCAATACAAGAGGTACTGGCTCATTGACTTTTTTTGAAGCGTCTAAGGCCTTGAAGCAGCTAATTAACCACTTTTAGCTTGTGCATTCACTTGAGATAGAACCACCCCATCGTCATATCCAACAAATATCAGTAAAACGCTAAAGAGGGTTTGAAAAGTAATTTTTATCAAAATCAACTGATGAACAATTTCGGACAAGCTATTTGAAATTCGAAATTTGGTGAAAACGCTTTTTTTGTAGCCGTTTTAAAAGTTATCACGTTCTATATTGCGGATTGAATCCAAAAAATTTCCGACTTCGCTTGATAATTATTAAGGAAAGTTTCCATAAAATTTTTTCCGGATTTTTAATGAACATGAAATATTTATTTGCGTTGATTTGACGTTATGTATTATTCCGTTTAAGAAAGCATCTATTTTTAATTTTTTTTTATTTCAATAATTAATAAAATTCCAAATTTTTATTATGTTTTGTATAAGATGAGCGTATCACGTTTATTTCAGTCATATGCTTTTATCCCCAATTAAAGCAATAAAAGGTGAGTTTGATCCGTCGAAATATGATTAATGAAAAATTATACTTAATTTTCAGATGAGCCCAATTCAGCAACATAAATATAAAATAAATTTTCTTTGAAAAGTTTTTACTTTGCCCCCATCAGTAAGAATGTCGGAATACTCATGATCATAATGCAGCTCGAAAAATCGTTTTCAGTGAGATCTAAACCAATTGTTTAAAATAATCTTTTGAAATTTTTTGTCGAAAGATTGGTGGCGTTAATTCCAGTTTCTTCGTCTTTATAACTCCAAGAAAGAGCAATTGAGCGTCGATACAGACTCCAAATTATTGCAAAAGAAGACCCGGACTTTGTCGAGGTACTTCCAGGCTTTTTTCTCGACTGACAAAAAGTATCCCATTCATCGTATAAGTTTTGGTTGGAGGCGTTTAGGTGAAATTAGAAATTTATTTGTCCAAACTAATAATGTAAGGGGAATTTGAGCAAAGTTTAAGGCATGAACTTTACTCGCAACGTTGTGTTTTGAAGCAAAATAAAAATTGGAATAACAACCTATATTTTAAGAACTCCACTTTGATAACCAGCTGACCGTCCTTAAATTTTAACTTTCATATAATGTAATAATTTTGAAAATTGCTAGATTCTCGAAGATTTTGTCAATTCTAATTGGTCAAATGAAAAATTTGGAATATTTTTCAAAAAAAAATGTGACAAAAGAACGTCACAAAAATCGTCACCAATTACTGAATCTTTTGCTGTTTTGCAATAAGTATAATAAGTCTGATATTTCAAAAACTCAGGCTCTCTGAGTTGATGGTTTTTATCTTAAGGAGGGTGATGTGAGTGATTTTTTGAGATCAGAGGCCTTCGGAATTTTACAGAGCTTCTGAAATCAATCAAAAATCACTTACACCAAACCTCTTTTAAGGACATGGTTGAGAATGAAGTGAAGTCGTAAACGTCATCAAAATCACACTCCGATTTTTTTAAAAATAAAGGTTTAATATACATTGAAACATGATTAAAAGTGCTCTTTTTATCTATTTTACCTATCATGAAAGACGGGCAGCCCAAAATGAATTACTAAGACCCCATTGAGTTGTATTCCAAATTCATAGTGTTTTCCTAACTTTACCTGTTGCAACACCTGATCGAAAATGACATAAAACCTGGACAAACTTATTTTTTCGAGAGTTTCACTTTCCAAATTTGCTCACGAATATAAAACATGATATTTTGTCAAAAAAATACCCGTCTCCTTTATTTAACGTACATAACGCTTTTATACAGGGGCACATATCAGCGGAAAGTTTTTTTGGCATCAAAATCGGAGTTATTGGGCAAATTCGGCGATATATGGGCGTATCCGGCGAGATATGGGAATCAAAAATAAATTTTTAGTTTAAAAAGATGATAAAAACGCGTAAGGCGTTTGAGAAATAGACGTCATATGTAGGGTGTCCGCCGGGATTGAAGATCTAAAAAATCAACTCGAAAACCTGACATTGCGATTTTCTTCTGAAACCTTTCAAGATATAAGTAAACAAGACGAAAAAGATCAAAAAAATTGTGCGAACATTATCCAAGTTGACTCTAAGTGACTCTTTAAAAGTGACCTCTAAAAAACTCTGTTCTGATTGGCTCGACAAATTTTTAATGAACTTGGGGCTTTAAAACAAATTCTCAAAAACCTCAAAAAAAAATTGGTCGAAAATATTCCAAGTGGACTCTAAGTGACCTTTAGTGACCTCTAAAACTATGTCTGATTGGGCTCGACAACTTTTTATGAAAACTTTTGGGCTTTACACCAAATTTTCTCAAAACCTCAAAAATAATTGTCGAAAATATCCACAGTTGGACTCTAATGCCCTTTAGTGACTCTAAAACCTATCTTCTGATTGCTCCACAAAATTTTAGAAACTTGGGTTCCACTCAAATTTTCTCAAACCTCAAAAAATTGTCGAAAATATTCCAAGTTGGACTCTAAGTGACCTATTAGTGGACCTCTAAACTATCTTCTTGATTGGCTCGACAATTTTTATGAAACTTTGGATTATAACTCTACATTTTCACCTCAAAAAAAATTTCAAAAATATCCAAGTGACCTCTAAGTGATCTAAGTAGCGTCTACAAGCTATCTCTTGATGGACTCGACAAATGTTTACGAAACTTGAGCTTAATACTCAATTTTTCTCAAAAACTCAATAAAAATGGTCGATAAATATTCTAACTTGCCCCAAAGTGGACCTTAAGAACCTCTCCGAACAATCCTCTTATGCTGACTTTATTATTAACCGCTCACCAAAATTTAATCAGAAATTTTAACCATCTCCGAAAGTCCGGCGGACACCTAAGTCATATGTCAACAATTTTTCAATTTCTTAACAAAGTTTCACGATAGGGTGAATGACGTATATCAAACCAAAAATGTCGTAGAATTTCATCTCCCATCATACGCCATCAAATGAAAGTTGATAAGAGTAGATTTGGGTGAAATTTATCTGAAGCGATCCGTCATTCATGACGCATCCACAAAGTAATTTAGATCTCAATCTTCAAAAATATTGCTGCGATTTTGGCGAAATTGGGCATTTCGGCGATATGAACAGAATTATTAGCTACAAATCCGTCGTGTGGCCGTAAGTTTAATTTGGAGATTTCAGCACATTTTATTTTGTAACAACACACTTTACTTACCTTCAGTATGATAGTGAAAAAATACATTGGTTAATTTGGTAGAAAGTTTCAAAAAATTGATTGCTTGCGCAGGTTAAAATATTTATGAGGCTTAAATTGTTGAATTGCTCAATTATAAGCTTTCAACAACGAAGGGGGCAATAATAAAAAAACCTAGCAATTTCACACCTTCTTCTGTGCCGATTTCACCCGAATAGCAATATTGCTTAAATTTTACGGGAGATGTATCTGACAATCAACCTTGGCTGGGCCGTCATGATTGCGTCATTCATTCAACTGACTTTGAACATTGGTCTTAACACACAAATGTTAGTCGGCTATTTAACAGTCTCAGAAATGATGATGGAGGGCGTAATGAAAATGAAGTATTGAATTAGCGCTCATTTCAGTAGGCCTCATACTAGCTGTATTTGTTCAGCTCCTTGTGCAAAAATTTGAGCCTGATTTAGAATTTAACCTAGGAGGAGATAGATCAAAGTTCAACAAATGGTGGTTATATTCGCATATTCTTCGAATTCAGAAATCGCATATTTCTGAAAAAATTTTAGCATATAATTGTAAAACACGCTCCTTGACAGTCTCTTGATAACTAATTATACAGGTTATGAAATTAGTTCTCATTGAGAGGAAAAAAATCGAGCGAAGAAGACTTTTCCCGTTTTAGTCTTGGCTTCCGTGTCTCGCTTTATATGTGAGTGCATGCTTATGCTGACAATAAATCCTTAAAGCCGTAGTTTGGCTGATATTTAATGCGGAGAGATATGTCAATTAACGCCGGGATACCCTTAGTTTTGTTATCTCAGTGTTTAAGAATAAATATGGTTTTTAAATTATCAAATCTATAAATATGCATTTAAGCTGTTCGACTATCAATCTCATTCAAAAAATGAGAATATGAGAATATAATCTCCGTGAAACCGCTCCGAGATTTCGGCAACTTAGAGCCCATATGCTGAAGTATATTTGCTTTATATTTTCTATTTCTTGATTATAACAATACTTTTTCTTCTGTTTCTTATCCTAAAGATAATGACCTAATAAGGAGACGTTTAAAAATCAAAATTAAATTTGACTTTACACCCCACATAGTTTTTATTCTGTTCAATTCAGTCCAGCACTTTTCCTCAAATACCACCTCACTAATAGAAATAACTGTGAATAATAGGCCGATTTATAAAAAAATGATACTTGCAAATTTTCGGCTTATCACTAAAAAAGGTGGACCCTGTTCCCGCGAAATAGAGATATATGTCTATGAACATAACTGTTTTTAATTGTATGTATGAGTCCACATCATTAAAGTATATGGAAACATTTTAGACGAAATAAAATTGATTATTATAATACTAATATTAACGTTATTTTGGAACAAGGTTGACCCATGTTTTTTCGAATATCCTTCAAAGTAAAATGAAAAAGTATAACATTAATATTAGTTCAAATTGCCTTGCATAGCCTAGAACTCGCTTAACGCATCCTGTTACAGTGTGTTTCAAGTTGAATGTTTTCTGAAACCATTGCTCGAAAGTCCACGCGTTCCGTAAATTTAATTTTCTAATTCTTTTGATGTTCGTAATTTTAAAAATTCAGATTCTTGTCCAAATTAAACAGGATAGTTTTGCAACTCGTGTTAAAAACATGTCATTAACGCTCAGACTTATTTCAATAACTAACGATTTATAATATTTGGGTTTATTAGTTTCAACTGACATACAGTTTTTGTAATCACAATAAATGGGAGGTTTCTTTTGGAAACTGCGAAAAAAATAAATTTGATAAACTTTTCTGTCGCACAATGATATATTTACTTCCTACAACCGTGGAATCTCTGAAAATGAGGATGATCTGTTAAGGCTTGTTCGAATCCGTGTTTAAATTAGTAAAATATAATCCCAACTTCATCATCCTAGTAGTGAAATCTAACATTTTTTTGGCCTGTTACTCTCCTTACTTAAACTGAACCCTCGAACTATTTCACTTATTTCTATTGTTTTGATTCATAATAAAATAAATTTAAAAAATTCGCAAATTTTTTTCCGCGGTGAATTTCAAATCGTTTCTTTTAAACGCAAGATGAAGATCAGGATTTTATGAGACCAAAGTCTTATGATTCTCATCACGTCATATATCAGTTTGTTATATTCAAAGAGAATTAAGAAATTAATTTAAAAATAAAATCCCGCATATTTATAATTTATGACCAGCGGAACTTTATCTCAAAACTTAGCTATCTCAATAGCGCTGGGTTTGAATCCACTTATGTCGTCCAAAGTGATTGTCTTAGTATTGCTTGAGTTCGATATTACCCCGAATAAAATCAGCGGGTCCCCAAATCAACATTCTTGCCTATATTAATACTCGAGACTATCACTAAAAACAACATACAGTTGGATTGGAAAAACACGCGCTTCGAGATAGTAACGTCTTGAGACGAAGTTTCGTCAGTAAAGGAATGCGTGAAGTATGTAACGCTAAGACCTAAGAGAATTAATAATCTATTATCCTTCAAATCATCGAGCTTACCTGAGAGGGACCGAAGGCTTTAGTTTTCGGATCATCTGTGAAAAATTACAAAATAATGACAAAATCTTACCTTTTTTCACCATCCTTTTTTTGTGAATCCTTTTCTGTACGGAAAATTGCTCCCATAATCGTCCATCACAAGATTGGTAGTATCTGTGACGATGAAACCGAATTGATGAACGTTTGGATCGCGAATAGTGACGAAATTTTGCTCAGGATTCATAATCTCTGTCTCAAATTTTCAAATTTTTATTTATCGTATGGTTCAAAAGACATCATTGTTACAATTTGGTTTCTCATCTTGTTTCTTGCATTCATACCTGCTATTAAAAAAGACGAGTTTGTATTTGCAGTAAAAATATAATATTATCAATGTTACATTATCATCACGCGATAAGTGTCCCGAAAACCAAATTTTTTGTACCAAGAATAAATACCAATAAATATTTTGTATGAACTCAGGCATTCGACGATTGCCGCATATTGTGATCAATAGTGAAAATTTTNGGTGCTCCGTATACCATTGATCAAAATATTATGGCTCATTTCAAAGTCCAGTATTTTGTTCATGGATCAACTGAAATTTTTTTGGATGCTGATGGTAATGATCCTTATAAACTCCCAAAAGACCAAAATATATTCAAAGTTGTTGATTCTGGAAGTAAAATGTCGACAGAAGTTATTCTAAACAGGATCATTCAAAATAGGTATGGGTAAAATTATCGAATTAAATGAGGTTGTGAGGACGAGGCTTGGTGAGAACTGTGAAATACAAAAATAAGATTTAACAATAGTTATAACTAAGCACAAATATCTAGTAAATAATAAAATGAAAAATAATTGATTCGAATCGGACCATTTAGTTTGAAATTTATTTGTCTTTAATTATTTGTGCTTAGTTTGAGAAATTTAATAACTCAATCGAATAATGTCGTTTTGAAAAGGCGAATTTATTAAAACTGTTGGCTGAAAAAGTGGCTGAAAAGCCCCAGCGAGTACCGTAATAGATATATTTCAAGTAATTTAATTTTTGAAAGTCTTTTAGTATAGTGAGCACATGTTTTTCCGTTGAAAAATTGTGAAAAACTTGCTACTGAGAAATTTTCTTAATTCAGAACAATTTTACTTTTTGGCTTTATCATATTTAGTTCTTTCACAAACTCTGGTCAAAGCTGAAATTGACAAATTTTCTTCTCTCACGGTCAGAGTCTGACCACCCTTTTAAAGACCTGACACAATCGTTTCAGATAGCTGATTTTCGATAAAAAATTTTCAAGAATAAATCAAAAAATTGTTGCGCCAATTGAATAAAAGATAAAAGCGCTCAAAATAACAGTTAAAAATCACGTAAATTCGTCAACAGACTATTATAAAAGCCATGTGATTTTATGAGATATGACAGGCTTATGTCAGGTCCCTAAAAATTGCTTTAGTCTTGCTTCAGACTTGTTTAAGTCAATTTCAACCCCTTAAAACTTCTCTTTCGTGACACTCATTTTCTAACCTTTTCCTAGGAAACACTACGAAAATCGAAATTCAAAGCTGGCTAAAAGATATGAGAAATCAACCTAAGAACCCCCGAATGTCATTCAAAAATTGACTTATTTTAAAAGGAAATTTCTGTAAACATTTAACTCAGTTACTGGCACCTTATTCTACTGTTTTTTTCTATTTAAAGATTCAAAATTTTCTAACTACAAAATTTTTATCTACCTTATGATTGATCATAAAAAATAAATTCACAATAGGCACTTTAGTGTAGGGGCATCTTTCTACATATTCATTATTCAATATTTTGAGAAAAAAAGTTGGAAAATTGGTCCGATTTGTTAATGTTGGGGACATCATAATAAGGGGGTAGGTGTCGTAATCTGGTACCTTTCAATCACGTCTCAGATACAAATTCTAGGACAGTAAAAATCTGGAGGATAACTCACGTTTGTGAATCTAGCCTGCGTCCTAAAGCGATTACATCATCTAAAATCCAACCTTGTTACTCATATCCACCAGGTGGTGAGTCTATTCTAGAGCCACTAAACGGTTTTTTCAAAATCTATCTTCTTTTAGACCCACATACAAGCGTCTGAAAATTACACAGAGTACGGAAAGAGTGAGGTTACTAATGTGTTGAAGCCATTTTTCTGAATTTCGCTCTTTGAATTTCTAGAATCACTTTTGAACGCCGATTTTTACAATTTTTCGTTTTCAAAGTAGTACTTCTCCTTGACGGATGTTCAGAATAAGACCGTTTTTTCGACTCAGTAGATGAATATAGTGTCGTCAATATGTTCGGCTCAGATTTTTGAATTTCACCCTAAATTCTAGAAATATGACTATAAGTAAACCGGAAATGAAATCTAGAATTGAAAGAAATACTATGATTTCAAAATGAGGTTTATTTTGAGACCACAATTGAATTCCTGAAACTTAAAAACATGTTTTTTGCAACCTGAGAAAATTTGAGTATAAAGGGATTATAATCATCACTTTTAAATCAAATTAATGACTTTTTTCTTGAGAAAAATTTTTTTTCAAAGTTTTTTTTTCCAACATTACAAAATGAAATACTTTAGAAATAGATTATTTAGAAACATTTTCTGCTCCGGCCAAACACTAGTTTAGGTTCTGGAAAATAAATTTTGATTAAAATCAAGACGATATATTTCCAAAACGATGAAAAAGAATTTTCCTCACGAAGTATGGACATAAAAATAATACCACTTTGTTTAAAATTGTCAATTTTTGAGAAAAAGATATGAACATGAAGTTTTGATTATTTTTTACTTGATCATCAATGCATGAGGGGTACCCCTTAACAATATATTATGTAAACGTACTTGATACCGTGATTGTTTATTGAAGTTTAATAAAAATTATATCCAAATAAAGGTTAAATTTATTTTCTTCATCTTGTATTTTTATAAACTTAAGTTCAAATCGCAAAAATTAAATTGGAGGTGTGCAAGGTCCTTAAAAAGAAACTCAAGCATTCTAAACTTCATGAAATAAGAAATAAAGATGATTTTTCTAAAGTAAATTATATCAAAAAACCAAAATAACACATGCAAATACTATATCCTTTGATATAATACACTTTTAAGTCGACTATGTTGAAGAAAATGTTAAATATACAAATATATTTAACATTTTCGTCGACATAGTCAACCTTCAAGTGTATTTTATCAAAGGATATAGTATTTTTGTATTTTATTGTTTTTTTTTTGATATAATTAACTTGAGAAACATCATCTTATTTAATGATATAATACACTTTAGAAAAATCATCTTTATAACAAAATCATGTTTAATACAAAATCATGTTTTCCCATGAGGGGTACCCCCTTAAATAAATAATAAATTTTGATTTGAACAACATGTTCGCGTAATCACATGCCTAGAGTTCACTTGATGTCACATGTCTAGACTCCTCCAGTCAATGGCAAGATAATTATATCGACGAAAGATGACTATGTTCTCGAAAGATGACTTTATCTTCGAAAATGAAAAATATAAACGACATATTTCTTATAATATATATATGAATTCTTTAGTAAAAATTAAATAAAATCTTTCGATTTTTTGACGAAAATAATTTTTCACAAAAAAATTAACTTTTTACAAAGATTCTTGTATGTTGCTACTTCTTCGATATTTGATTCGGTGCTTAATCCCCGTCACAGTAAGAACGGTTCAAACAAAATTTCGGATTTTTTGGAAGAAAACCCAACAAAATTTACATTTACTACCATTGGCTGCAAAGGACCAGATGGCCCTACATTAGAACAATGCCTAGAAAAGTATGGAGAAGCTTTTTAATCAAATAAAATTTTCATTGAACGCGGAATCCAAATATTTACAATCCCAGCGACTGCAGTGTATCAAATATGCGCACAAGAAGCCGGCTCTGTTAACGACAAAGCTGTGGGCGCGATCACCAAACAAAAATTTGAATTTAAAAAAGGGATAAAAATTCATATCGCTATTGGACAACAGGGACTTCATTCTTGGGCTGCAAATGGGGGAAAATTTATTTCGAGACGAATCAATTATGTTTTTAAACCGGTCATTGTTGCCAGTGGTGCTGCCGGTACAACCGATGAAATAAATTAAGAAGATATTATCATGGCAAATGGAAGAACCGATCTATTTGGAGGAAATTTTACTCTTAACAAAAATATCAACAAAAACATCGGGAACAGTGGTGAAAATACTTTGATAGACGGTTATAATGGAGCTGAATTTAATGTCAGCCCTCCTTCAGAATATTTGGATTAGAAGCAGGTTGGTGATGTCCCAAAGTGCGTCAAAGATGGTCTGAGGGGCGGAATACTGAAACAGGGACTGAAAAAGATAACGGTGGTTTCGGTGGCGAGGGAATTATCAGAGTTGGTGGTGGTGGAGGAAACACAGGAGGAAACGGTGGGGGGAAAGACCCAAGGCGGTGGTGGCGGCGGTTCTTAAAATTTGGATCCAAACGGTGTGAATTCGATTGGAAATCTGGGCCCTGGGAAATTTACGATTCGATTAATTCCTTAATATTCTCACTGCTGATTGTAACATTAATATATTCCTAGAACAGTTTAACAAATAATTAAATTTTTAAAATCTGAAATAAATTGTGTTTTGATGAATGAAGCTTGTGACTTTATTCAAGACGAGTTAGAATTGTCCCAACAGTTCTTGAGATCATTTTATAATATCAGAAAATGCGATCACCAGTTGTTCCTCTTTTCACACTATCCGGAAGATTTGGGCCCTACAACGGCCCTGATGTACAACAGCCCTGTCGTACAACGGCCCTAATGAACAACGACCCTTAATTTTGAAATTAAACGAAACATATTGTACAACGGCCCTGATATACAATAAACAGAAAGTTAAACGAATAGCAAGCTTACGTTTTTCCACAAACTCGTATATTTTTGCCTTAAACGCCTACGCGTTTTAGTCACAAGCATTCGTGAAACTTCCAGTGGGTAGTACTACAAGATCACACGCTTAGTTCACTACACATGGCCCAAATAAGTTTTCGAAGCTTTCTTCTGAATCATTTTTTCTTTAATACGTCTAGTTACTAGACTCTAGTACTCAATTTTAAACAAAATCGCCGTTATATCCCTTGATCACATTTTTGTAAATATCCCGGCCCGGATAAGCAAACGTGTGTTTTTAAGTAGGAGGGCCGGGTTATTAACAAAAGTGTGATAAAGGGTTATCGAATGCTCTTCATGTAGTGGATTTGGTGATATTTCTCGCCGGCCCTACTATAAGTTAGGGGCGACAAAACTTTTTATACATAAGCATGCGTGGGCGAAAGAAAGAAGAGTGTTAATCTTTCTGATCACGAGAAATAAATATTCCACTAAAATTTAAGACTCATTTTACCAGAGAATTTTGTGAAAAGATTCCATCTTTTTTGCAGAGTTAAAACCAAAATTGGTCACGGTATAATATTTAAAATTTGAAAATGTCAAATTAACTCTTAATTTGGGTTACTTATGCACTTGTTTGTGATAATCGGCAAAAATGAGAGAGTTTTTAATTTTCTTATTCAGATTTGATGACTTTTTATTAACTTTTTAACAAATTGTTTATATAGGACTATTAAGAATTCTCTGAATAATATGATCATTGAAAAAATATATGTTGATAATGAATCTTCGGTTATATGCTTGATTTAAACGCAACGCCACGGATAGTGAAAAGACACTACGGTCCAGAGATTGTCGGCCGCTACGGGAGTTAAGGCCCTTTGAGTAAATCAAAATCGTGCAAATCAAAAAAAATATAACGAGTTTTATTGAAATTTTAAAGACTTTTGGGGTTTAACTCCCCGAGAAACTTCATGGTCACGCGTGACAATTTTCCGTTTTCTTCTGTATTATTCAACTTAAAGTCTAGAGCATTTTTATTTTAGGACCTTCTGGGAGTTAAAATGGGTCGAATCATAAATTCGCATGTAGATGGAATTAAATATGCTTTTTCAAAATAAGTGGTTGTTTGAAATTTTGAGAACACGAGTTAATATGCTCGTATTCATGTGAATTTAACTGTTATTTGCTTTCCCGAATGTATTTCTAGATAAAAATTTATTTTGAAAGTCTTTCACAAGCTTGGTCATTTCTGGTATTAAAATGTTAGAGTTTATATCTGCATATTTGTATGGCGTTTTTGCCTCATTTACCTTATATTTAATTTTGTCACTATTTGTAACTATGTGGCTGTTATTTCTCTTTCCAATATATATACTTGATAAGGTATTTTAACAAACACTACGATCAGTGCTTAACCCATCTTATGTTGGATATATGTTTGTTATAAAAATGCATTCTTGGCATGCGGAATTTTTCAATATCACATTCAAATCCCAAGGTATTATTTCTAAATCTTTTATTTCCTGTCTGACAGATTCTGTCTTAAATAGAGCTCTTTTTCCAAAACTGGTGAATAAAAATCTGATTTGGAGCGCATTAAGCTAAAGAGATCAAGATGGCATACTCCACATTTAAATAAAAATATATTCCAACTACTGATATTTAAATCTGAGTTTCATTTTTTTTTAAATATGAATTTTCACTCATTGTTCGGTTTCATTTTTAATGTCAGCTGTATGTTTGTGAAGCCAAATGAATATATTCTTGGGGGTAAGTGATATCATGAAAATCGGTTTTGTGATAAATTTCAATGTGGTTATGAGAGTACAATATAAAAAAAGCTAGAGTTAATTTCTCACTTTTCTTGGTGTTCTGAAACGGTCGGTTTGATCAAAATGTTTTTTTCAGAACCTGAGCATCGTTATCTACATGAACTGATAAAATACCTTACCAATGGTCAATAAAATACCTTGCCAAAATACCTTACCAAAATACCTTACCAAAATTTAATAATGGAGGAGATGCAGAATTTAATTTTCTTAATCGTGACTTCCTCAAAAGAAACCTGCGATTTTAGATTCCTAATCTACAGGTGTTTTTCGAAATAGCTCTGGGTGTGAGGGGTTTAAGAGATGGTAACTTACCACCTCTTTAATTGAATGTCTTTTTTCGACGGAGTTAGTAAAGTCAAAATGTTAATTAATTATCATTAAATTTAAGTCTATCCCTAATCTCGAGGACCAAAGAAAAGTGAAGTTGCAAACACTTTCACTTCTCCCGTGATAAAAGCCTAAAGTAGCGTCGCCGGATGGTGTTTAAGATGTGAGAGGGTTAAATTGTTAATATTTTTCCGAGTTCGGATTACAGCTTAATCACTGATACCGACCGATGAAACTAAGTAATAGCTTTTGATCGACGAAAATCGATGAAAGTCTTATGTTAAATTATGGTCTTCTTCGGTTGTTTTAAGAACACAGTGGTAGAGATCGAAACATTTTATATAAAAAACTCTTATTTTTTCCAGAATCCGCTGTGTTGAGATCAGACCATAATTGTTAATATCGTTCCCAGCGAATCCTACTCAAGGAATCCTTGAGTGGCATTTATATCGTCTTATCATGACTCTCATGTTCAAAATTGTCGATTTCGCGTATTTTCTGTCGATTTACAGCCAATCAGACCAAAATTTGAAAAATTACCCACCATTTTATGTTCACGACCCATTGAGCTTCTTGTTTACCGACAAGGGCCTTTTTAACTATATATATTGTCAGCATTTATTAATAGCTAGCATTTCTTAATTTTGTAAAATTTTAGGAATTCAAACAGATTCAAATATGAATAAGAAAGAATGGATTTGGACCCCTGCGGGATTATCATTCGCGGGCGGCGATTTGGATTCCTATCTGTCTCATAATTATCAACATACTGATGTGAAGGCACCAAATTTTGAAAAATGGGGATATCCTCTTATAAAATTTATTAAAAACTTCAAATTCTAACTCATCAATGTAAATTTTCTAACTTGTGCTTCAAAATATTACATTTTAAATCATCAAAAGTATTGTATTTGACGTGTTGGCTTATCAGCCATTATCAGTTTGAATAGATCAAAGACCGTTTATTTCGTTTAGTAGACAAACAATACGAATCACACGGAAATAATGATATTCATTAACATTCGTCAAGCCAAAAGCAAAATCCCATTATTTTGACGAATTTCAATTTGGCATTGCTAAAAGTTAAGTATGCGACAATATTTTATTAAAGTTATTGCACCGAGAAGCGAAGATTATCTGCAATGAAATCTTCTTAATGGTTTTAATAATTTTTGAACAGATGGAAAAAAGTTAATTTAGCAGTTTTGGTCACATCAGTAATCTCTAGTGGATTGCGATGAGCAAACATATTTGAAGATTGTGTTTGAAAATTTAGGTTTACAGTGATAAAAACAGCTTCTTTTTCTTTAATTGATTATAAATTCTACTAATTTGCGAGATTTTCAGAGTTTAGATTTGCTCGAATAAAATTTATATTGAGCACGCAGGTCGCCTTTTCTTCGTTCCATGTTATCTCCCCAAGTATTTGGTCGACCAGGCCACTAGAAACAAAATTAAAAGTTTGACCATGATAACAAAATAGGAAAAAAATAAACGAAAAATTTGAATTTTCCTTTTTTGTATGGTTAGGTTTTTGATTTTTTAAAATCTTTTTTAAGCATCATTAAATAATAAACATATGTTCGTACAGAAATAATAACTAAAAATTTTGGAACTTGAAGTATTAAAGTTTGCTAAGAAAATGATCATAGTAAGGGAAGATTTTACCACACAAAATTCAATTTTCTGGATATAACTTCATTTAGAATTTTTGCAAAAAATCTCTGATTTTTAATGTTACTGCAAAATTGTACAAAAATGTGATAAGAAATGAACTTTCTAGATGAAAATACTTGAAAAGATTATAAAATCTCAAAACTCGCATTTATTTTTTTAGTTGTTTTGTTGCGTTTAATATAAACGTTTCAGTAACTCTGATAAAAGACAAAAAAACTATCAAAAATTTGATCCGACGAAAATTTTCATATCAAAAATATATGGCCTAGTTTGATTCTAAGAAACAATCGCCATTATTTTTGAAAAAACAGAATTTACAAATTTTCCAATAATTATTATTCAAGCTAGAATAGAAATCAAAGTAATATTACAGACAAAAATCAAATTCAGAATTTTTTCGAATTTTAGAACAAAGTTTTCCTTTCAAAAAATTACGTCAAAAGGTTTGTAAATGTTAATGAAAACTTACGATTTTACATTGTTCCCATTCATCGCCTAATCGATCAATCATATATCTCTGCGTTATTTTGGTCATAGCTGGTCCATGTGCGATGAATAAAGCACAAGTTGAATCCGATAACTTTTCTGGTTTTATTTCAGCTTTTGGTGGTTTTTCTCCTGGTGCCAATTCTGGTGGTGAAATTAAGCAATTGTCCTCTATTTCTTTTGATCGGTCTTCAATTTGTTGAGTGATTTGCATAACTCGATCGTACCCTTAAAAATTCAATGTAATTATTTTCATGAAAAAAATTGTTAATTCTTTTGGAATCAGAAAAGTTTTTCAAACGAAAACGAGCTGTTATTGTTTCAGTTCATAATAACAAGTGAAATAAATAATTTTATTCTGCAGATTTTCGGAATTTTCTGAATTTTATTATTTTACTCTCAATTTAAAAAGTCACTTTTTCAACGCAAATTTGTAGTTTTTACAAGTTTTTTTTGTGAGTGAAATTTATTATTTGATCGGAATCGTCCAATTTTTTTTTCAAAATTTCACAGAAAATTTATCCAAAAATTTTTTAGTCGCTTGTTATATCTACCTAATTTTTCAACAGTAGCCCACAATGTTTTGTTGAAATAATCATACAAGAGATAATCTGGCTCATTGACTTTTTGAAGCGTCCTAAGAGCTTGAGCAGATAATTCAATCCCACTTTTAGCTTGTGCATTCACTTTGAGATAAACCACATCGTCGATATTCCAACAAAATTTTATAAGTAAAACGGCTAAAGTAGGGTTGAAAATTAATTTTTATCAAAAATCACTGATAACATTTTCGGACAAGCTATTTGAAATTTGAATTTGGTGAAAACGTTTTTTTTTGTACCATTTAAAGTTTATACGTATAAAAATATATAGCGGATATGAATCAAAAAATTATCAAAATTTCCGATTCTTCGCTTGACATTATTAAGAAAGTTTCATAAATTTTTTCGGATTTCTTATGACATGAAATATAATTTGCGTTGATTTGACGGTTATGTATTATTTCGTTTAAGAAAGCTCTTATTTTTGAATTTTTTATTTCAATAATTAATAAAATTCCAAATTTTTATTATGTTTTGTATACGATAAGCGTATCACGTTTATTCAGTCATATGCTTTAATCCCACAACTAAAGCATTAAAAAAGGTGAGTTGATCCCATCAAAATAAGATTATGAAAATTAACATATTTCTTTCAGATAAGCCAAATTCAGCACATAAATAAAAATAAATTTTCTTTGAAAATTTTTATTTGTCACCCATAGCTAAAGAAATGTCGTAATACTCCATGATCATAATCAGCTCGAAATCGTTTTTCAGTGAGTCAAACCAATTGTTTAAAATATCCTTTGAAATATTTTTGTCAAAAGATTTGTGCGTTATTCCAGTTTCTTCGTCTTTATAATATCCAAAAAAGAGCAATTGAGGTCGATAAACTCCAATTTTTGCAAAAGAAGACCCAGGGACTTTGTCGAGGTACTTCCAGGCTTTTTTCTCGTCTGACAAAAAGTACTCCATTTCATCGTATAAAATTTGAGTTGGAGGCTGTTTTAGGTGAAAATTAGAATTTATTTGTCATAAACTAATAATGTAGGAATTTGAGGCAAAGTTTAGCATTAACCTTTACTCGCAACGTTGTGTTTTGAAGCACAAATAAAAAATTTGGATAACAACCTTAGTATTTTTGAACTCCATATTTTGATCACCAGCTGACCGTCCTAAAATTTAACTTTTAATATAATAGTGATAATTTAAAAATTGCTTGGGTTTCAGAGATTTTTGAAATTCTAATTGGTTCAAATAATTGAATATTTTTCAGAAAAAAATGTGACAAAAGTAACGTCACAAATGCGTCACCAATTATTCCGAAATCTTGCTGTTTTGCAATAAGTATAATAAGTCTGATATTTCAAAACTCAGGCTATCTGAGTTGATGGTTTTTTTATCATTAAGGAGGTGGTGTGAGTGATTTTTGAGATTTTAGAGGCTTCGAATTTTCAGAGCTTCTGAAATCTCAAAAATCACTTACACCAACCTCTTTTAAGACATGGTTGAGAATAAGTGAATCGTAAACGTCATCAAAATCACACTCGATTTTTTTTAAATAGGTTATTATAACATATGAAAATGATAAAAGTGCTCTTTTTATCTATTTTACTTCATGACAAGACGGGCAGACCAATGAATTTACTAGACCATTGAGTTGTATTCCAAATTCATAGTGTTTCAACTTTACATGTTGAAAAATGATGAAAATGATAACAACCTGGACAAACTTATTTTTTTCGAGAGTTCACTTTCCAAATTTGCTCAGAATATATACCGTCTCCTTATTTTAACGTACATAACGCTTTTACAGGGGGGGCAATATCGCGGAAAGTTTTTTTGGCAATCAAATTCGGAGTTATTGGGCACATTCGGCGATATATGGGCGATATCGGCGAGATATGGGAACAAAAATAAATTTTTAGTTTAAAAAATGAAAAACGCGTAGGCGTTTGAAATGACGTCATATGTCAAACAATTTTTCAATTTCATAAAACATTTCACGATAGGGTTGAATGACGTTTATCACCAAAATGCGTAGAATTTTATACTCCATCAAACGCAATCAAATAAAAGTTGATAAGAGTAGATTTGGGAAATTTAATCCCGAAAGCGACGTCATTCATGACGCACACAAAGTAATTTAAGATATCAATCTCAAAAATATTCTGTGAATTCGGCGATATTGAGCACTTTCGGCGATATGGGAACAGGAATTATTTTAGCTAAAAATCGTGATATTGCGTAAGTTTAATTTGGAGATTTCAGCACATTTATTTTATGTAAAAAC
>SCLH01062791.1:0-13862 GCA_004367855.1 Oikopleura vanhoeffeni
AAAAAGAGATGATCTCAAGATGTTGCGGGCAACGAAAAAGTTGTTGCGGGCAACGTGATAACGTTAAAAGGATAATGAAAAAGTATTTTCGAAAAAGTTAGAAAAGTTGTTTTTTGAGTAAATGTTTTCGATAAAAGGTTAACTTACGTATTCACGGAGCAGCCAATGGGTTCTTCGGATTTGGACTTGAAGTTCAATTCGACTTTGCCAGGTTCAGCGATTCCTTCAACGGCGTTTGAATAACCGTTAAATCGACTGGAGTTCATCTCGATGTTTTGGGTATCGACTACAAGGTCATATCCGGAAAAGGCAATCCAGGTGAGGCAGATAAGGCAACCTCTCAGGGATCCAGTTCTACAGTTACGACAGTCATGACTGGTGAAGATCTTCATGACTTCTGATTGAACGTAAAAGGATGTCCAGCCACCGTAAACTTCAAAATCGACGAAATCACAGAAAGTGTTCGTAGTCGGGAAGGACGATGAGGCGGTGATGGCGAGTTGTAGAGCCGTAGGCAGCTTAGCGGGATCTTGGGAAACCAAGAATTGCTGTAGCTCTTCAAAGCTATTGCATAACTTCTCTAGCAGTATCTCATGAGCAGTTTTCTCTCTGGATTCTTTTCTGTAGATATCGGACACAAGAGTTCGATAGGCGGAGGTATNGGATTATCGGCATCCTTAATACTAAAAATGATCATCCAAATAAATTTTGTTAAAAACTCCACTACAGTGAACATATCTCTCGTCAGCAGAAATAACCCGGGTGACGAGTGATGAACTCCGCACGCTTATTTTTGAGCTCGGTCTTTCAGTATTTTGTTTTTCAAATCAACCGAAATATACAGTTTCAAATTGTACTATTGACGAGGTCAAATTGACTACCTGAAGAGGGTGGGAATCGAACCTAGACCAGTGAATCCGACGAGCCAGCATTGCACTCCAGCTGGCAGGATCCGCGATATGCGAATAGAAAGTTTTGTGCCCTAGAAGCGTTTTCCTCGAAAATTTCGCCTTTTCGCTCGACTCAATTTTTCAAACAAAAATGATACGACTTCCGAGATCATTTTGTGGTAACAAATAAATTGACGATTCTGCTACAAGCTGGTGATCATTTGAATTATTGACCATGTGGGAACTAGGGCCATAGGATCCTGAGTCATATAAAAGTTCAGATAACCCGTTGGAGAGTATAATTAAAAAGGGTTTGAAAATGCTTTTAAAAAATTTTGGTATTGTTTTGCCAATTTTTATTTTACATATTTTCCAAGGATCAAATACAAAATTTGAGATTACGTTTCCTTGTCCTAAACAAGAAAATTGAACTTCGTATGTCATCTGCGCCTTTATAAACAGTGGGACCAAAAACGTTGATTTTTGGTGGTACTTATTTTTTAAGCTCAATTGATCGAACTTTAAAGGAAATAAATTTTTAATCACTGTTTAACTCTTTTTCAGTTATGCACATGCAATGCATATAATGTAGCTTTTAATTAAACTTTTTAAGGAAATATTTAGTTTGCCGAAACAAATATAATTTTACCGTAAAATTTTGACGGCAAATATTAACATTATGTATTCCATATTTTCATAAAATACACTTATTTAATTGAGAGAATTTGGTTTGATCGGACTTGAATTTAGCCACCCCTGAAAACTGATATTAAAAGTTCTATAGGGTATTACAATGATTAAGAACCTGGTAATCAATACTGCAAAAAACGATCTTTATAAAAACCGAACCCTCTCAACCAGGGGCGCACTTCGAAAAAAATGGATCGGATCGTTGACCCCGAAAAAAGGGATCGGATCGGTGGACCCTCCAAAAAAATGATCGATCTGGTAAGTCCCAATCGAAACTTTAACGATCGGACTCTGCTTCAACTACATATAACCCACCACTCACGAGCGTGTTTCAGACAAAGACCACAAGATATTTTGGGGAAGTGTCATTTGGCCGGCGGTAATATCGAACAGACCCCGCATAGTTTCCCCTTAATTTTCAATTTCAAGAATTTTGGTAAGTTCTAGAAATTTCTCATAGTACCGAGATTCATTATTTGGATGCAATATTTCCTAAATTAATGCAAGTTTAAAACCATAACTGAAACAAGATAATGATCTTATAAATATAACATACTAGGTTGATCTGTGAAGTAGGAAAACTGGCATATTAATTTTGACACTCGGCCGCCACCTGGTGTGATAAGAGTTATTTCGTCTATCTCGTGACTGGAGCCAATATGATGCTATAAATATACTTAAAGGAAATTTTTTCAAGCCAAATCCTTTGCAATATTATTTCAAACAACGGCACACACCCAGTAGTGAAAATTGGCTTCAAAACACTCTTGAGAATATTTTTCATTTAAATCACTGAACTCTTGCAATTTAAAAACCATAATATCATTTCAAATCAAAAAAGCTATTTTGTCAGCAAATCTCAGTAAATACTATGTGTGTTTTTGAAACCACTCTTCGTGCAGGTGGGGGGGGTAAGAAATCTCGTGCAGGCGAGAATAAGTACGTTTCGATTTATTAACCATTTTCATTACAATTTAAACTTATAGTCATTCATCTGTATTAAGTCAAACTTCAAATTTTATTCATAAATTCAACTTAATAAGTATATATGATATCAAAAAACTTTAGTGATTTGATTTACATTAATTAAATTTCATCGATAAATAATTTATATCGTAAAACTGTCACTATTTTGTAAAATGAAGCTGAGTAAAAAAATTAATTACTTTATTAATATTTACGACTTTAAAAATTATATCGAGCATATGCTTCAATAAGGGTTCAACTTTATTACTGCACAATACTGCTAGAATAGAAAGTTTATAGATACAAGTACAGATGTTTCGCCCTCTTAGCGCCTTTTAAAGGAGTTGTATAAACACCTTGTTTAGCAACCCAAAATGATAAAACAAGTAAATCCCTTTAAACGGTCTGACCATGATGGTATGAGAGTGTTTATTCAATAAAGGGTGTTAACAGTGAAAAAGAAGGAAAAATCTAAGCTAAAGAAATAAACTGTTAACCCTTCGGAAGCATATATGAACTATAAGTTCGAATAGGATATACCCTATTCGCACTTAATGTGTCTAGCAGATGAGTTGGGGTATGGGTTTGTGTGAGCACTCGTGAGGTGAGAGTAGGATCGAGAGAGGGAATCAGGTTGGGTCCTCACCAAAAAAATTATCGATAATGAAAAAAAAATGTGGAAAAATTAGTTCTTATTTTTATCTTTGATGTTAATCCTTGAATGTTAATTCTGCAAACGTTGTTTATTTCAATTTGTTAAACAAAACTGGTACTATAAAAATATCAAAAAACCCTTTCCATTGAACTCAACTAAACCTGATGTCAGATTTTTATGGAGACGCATATTACTAAATTCAGCCATTTTTGGGTGTACTTCCGCTAAAAAGTATCTGAAACGGGGGTGTTTTAACCACATTAAAAAGTTTCCTTAAAATAATGAAAGTTTTTTTCTATGAAAAATGCAAAAATAGAGAAAAACAACTTTTTAGACCAAAAAAACTGACCTTTAATTAGTTGATTTAGTAGTCTAAAAAAATGTCTACTTTCAAAAGCAATGACCCCATTACAGCCGAAATTTTATCCGGTAATCTTTTGGCAGCTATAAAATAAGTAAAAAATATGCCAAATGGCACTACTGGTGTACAAACAAGTGTTGTATTTCAAAGTGATAATCGCAACGACATCCCATTGTTGACATACGGAGATTTATAGATTACCAGAAATTAAATAAATATATCTGCATGATTATAATTGGAATCCAAAGAACTACACTAATTAACAAAATTTGAGACTGATTGCGGGAAATTTCGCATAATATTTCTAAAAAAGTCCGACAAAAATGAGAAATTAACAATTTATTTTTTCATTCACTAAGGGTTTTAGAACAACCTGCAATCACTTTTAGTGTAGAATGTTTCAGAGCTTTGAGGGCAAGGGCAACACTTTTGGCCCAAGAGCTCGTGTGTTTGCCCCTAGCAATCACAGTACATATATGCTTAATTTTTGCTCGAGAATAGCAAGGCAACAAACCGAAGATTTTTGTTATCAGTTAGTCAATGACCACGCCTAAAAAGAATGCCCAATCATTTACCTTTCTTTCATTTCACTCGAGATATGTTTTATTCTTGCAAAATACTGTATATCTCAAGCTCTATGATAAGGATGGCTTTTATCCATCATTTCAAAGCAAAAAATAGATAAATTTGTGAGATGGAGATGAACAATAATCGTCACAAGGGAGGTCTTTTTCGAAGGACTGCTGTATAGTCTGGGTACATTATCATTTAACCCGCACCTTGTTAAACTCATGCAGGCTTTTTTCAAATTATACAACAGAAATTATTTGCCTCAATTACTGTTCACGATTTTTCTTATCACTGGACGGTTTTCATTTTCAGGATTTTCATTTTCAAACATAATTTTTTCTTCTTGATTTTAATAATTCCTGCATTAATAGATATTTCCTTTTTCGTATAATGTTTTCAGCAATGTTGAAATCACTCAAAGTCTGTTACGCATATACGGTTTACAAAGTTGCATAAATTTCTTCATTTGACCATGTAAAATGTAAGGCAAGTTTCCATAACAGTTTGTTTTTGCTTTTGGAAGAATGTCGACAGATATCAAGGAATGATTTGAACAGTTTTATCTCCTTAAAATTGTAATTTTTTTTAATCATAAAATAAATCAAAACAAATATAAGCTGCGAACAGAAACGTGGTTTAATAAAAATTATATTCATCAAAATGTTTCCAATAACTATTCACAATGTATAACTAACAGGGCGTGAGCAATAAGCAACGGACCAAATTAGCAACCGTGAGGGCAAAAATTGTTAAAGCTGAAAAGGCTAAAGATTTGTTTTTCGCGAAAATAAAGCAAAATCAGTCGTATGAAGTTCATAATTTCGAGAACAGGGGAACTTAATTTTGCGTTAAATGTCAAAAAGAATCGTTCG
Source organism: Oikopleura vanhoeffeni (assembly GCA_004367855.1). Classification (NCBI taxonomy): domain Eukaryota; kingdom Metazoa; phylum Chordata; class Appendicularia; order Copelata; family Oikopleuridae; genus Oikopleura; species Oikopleura vanhoeffeni. The sequence goes on from SCLH01062791.1 coordinate 5,005, forward strand.
CACTAATCCGGATTTTTTCAAGAAAGTTGTCAATAAATACGTCCAAGGCCGACGACCATAAATGTAAAAACGAAATCGAAATTTTAAGCTGTATTTTTGCTGATGACAGAATTTTTTTATTGCCCCTTTACAACCTTTCAAGAAACCTTTGTGAAACTTGATCAATAATAAGTGTTAAAGTATTTTTAATTAACTTGAAACTATAAATAATAATTTTCTAATCAGCAAATCACCACTTTTACCTTAGTAATTTTGTCAGTATTCCTGTGTAGATGTATCTGAAACCATTAAATTCAATTTTTATCAACGATTAATTCTTCCTTGTTTCCTTTTGCAACTTTTTTTCTGTTTCTCAATTTTTTTCTGAGAAACCAAATCTGCACTTTTCAAGCGGTCCGATCTGGATTGAGTTTCTCAAAGACATTTTACTATTTCAAAACATTGTAGTTCATCTGAACTGACTTTTGTACAACTTAGTCTTATGAAATTAATAAATGATTTAATTTAATTCTGCTCAGTTTCCTTTCTTACAAAAGTGGTTTTCATAATGCTACACAGGTGAAAACCGGATCACATCTTTTTAATGTCTAATCTTTATTCGGTAACAATTCACAGTTGCTATGAGTCTACGCATTTAAGAATGGGCCTTCTCTTGATGCTTTTTAAGGGGGATTCGACGTGAGACGATTCGCTCTAAAATGGGACAATACTAAATCGATCTAAATGACGCATATCTTATCAACTAAATTTAATTTTTGAGTCTAAAAAATCTCCTTTTCGAAAATACAGTAGATAACCGTCAACATAAACATGAAACGCACACTGATGTATAAGTACGGCACAAGGTGCGGAAAAATTTCCCTAAAACTTCTACTTCCGTTACACTATTAAAAATTTAACTCTACAAGTGTAAGTGTATGAATTTTACTCCTTAGGAATTTTCCGTACCACTCAGAGCACCGATAATTATCACGCTCAGAAAAGATTTTAGTACCACAGTTAAAGTACCTTTTGAAGTTACCCCTGAACATTGAAAAAAAAGGTAACTAACAGAGTTATAAAGGAGTGACTCCAACGAGTGATTGGCCTCGGGTAACTTCAACAGATGATTACTCATATTTTTCCAATTCAGAGTCTTTTTTATTTAACTTTTGATTTATTTGGCTGTTTTTTGTTAAAACAGACATAACTAAATTTCATTATTAACAAAATAAAAAATTCTAGACTTAAGAAGTTAATCGAAAATTTGATATTCAAAAATGCCACTTTAATAAAATGAGCTTGAACGGTCGATATAAACTATGATATTGGAAAAATTTTTTTGAATTAAATTACGTGAAGAGAATCCACACTTGGCTACCAGAAACTGGCAACTCATCATGGAGAGCGCCTAAGAGATCTGTCATTTTTTTATAAAACTCTATAACGCCGAATAATTGAATAAAAAAGTGGACTTGCTGTAATTCGATCCTTGAAAAATACCAAAAAGCTTTCGTGTAAAATATCAGCACATAATGATTCGAGAAATGTCTGAATCTGAAATTTGGAGCAATATAAAACAGTCTAACAGATATTTTGGTAATGGTCCAAAAATTGCTCGAGCTATTAGAAACTGCCAGCATTCAATAATAATGACAAAATCAATAAAAAAATTTCACGGACGTGGTTTATAAAATCCAACAAATATCATGCATATCTTATCGACGCTGTTTGGGTACAAAAATGTACACCGACTGAAGATACGCACAGAGGTGCTATGAATTGAGAAATAATTAAAGATATGCAGCCAGACTAATGTTTGAGATAGCGGAACGAAAGGGAGAGTCAAATTAAAAAAGAAGAATAAAAAAAAATTGAAATTGATAAATAAAAGCTGAAATTGTCTACCTCACTAAAGCATTTCAAATAATGAACAAATTGTCAAATTACAGTCTTCACAGTCAAGGTTGAAAATTTGGCAGCGACCTTGAATAACGAAAAAGCTGTTGACAGTCAATTTTTTATTGTGCGATGAGAACACTCAGCTGACAACCATGTCTATCAGATGTAGTCTCCTAAAGCAAAGATAATCCAGTCCGATCCGATCTAATTCGATGCGCTAACGAAAAAAATCCAACCTTGAAGATTATTACCTTACAGGAAACCCCCGCGAAACAACAACTTAAAGTACACTAGTTCCTAAAACTTCTCAACCGCACTACACTGTTGAATTAGAACAATTATGTTCAAGAGTTAATTAAAAATAAAATGTGGGCCATACAAAAATAATGACAATGTAATTTGAAAGTCTAGAGTTTTGAGATTGTTATAAGGGTACTCCAACAGATAACTGAAATGAACTTCTCAAAAGAAGATCTCAAAGATAAGGTAATACAACAGATTCAGATAAAAGGTAACTACAACAGGAGTAACTCTAACAGAGTAACTACTGTATTTGATTCAAATAGTTTGAAACGCCTAAAGTAGTAGATCCTCTTCTTGGGCAATGAGCAGGCTTCAAAGCTATAAATATCAACCATTCGAACCAACCAAAGCACAGCTGCTGAGCTCTAGGCGTTTCAAAATATTTGATTTCTGTAGTAGGCGTCTTAAAAAACACTAAAAACTACTCTTTCTTCATTTATCATTAGATTTTTTTGTAACTTGGTATTCGGTCATTTTTATATGAATACAAAAATGGTCTGAAGACATTTTTTGAATTTATGTCTCTGGTGGCCAAAACAGCCAATTTGTGAGGCGTACTAGCCTAGTCCTCATACACTTTACATGCAATTTTTCGGTTTAACGCTTCAAAGTGATGAAAAAACCTGGCTTATAATCTTCTTGAGCCGTTTTTTAAAAATAATGTCTTGGGGTCTCAAAAAACTTTATTGAATTTCCAATTTTTCTAAAATTTTGGAATTTTTTTTAAAGAAAAACAATTAAAAAATTAATTTAAATATTTTTAACCATTGGAAGCTCCAAATTGAATAAATCGGTGGAGGCTCCAAAGCCGATTTTTCGGTCCGACTTTGAGCGCTTTTATTGTGATAACTACACATCCGAATTATCTCCTATAACTTATAGGCTATAAGACTCAAGTCAAGCCGAAGGCCCAAAATGTTGTAATAATTTAATAGATTTGAAAATTTTTATTTAAAAAGTAGGGAGAATAAGTGCCAAAAAAGACGTTTTTAGTTATGGTAACCACTAAAAACCAGAAAATTTTCAAAAATATTTTTGACCTGAACTAAATAATGCAAACCGTGGCTTTTTGTTCCTGCTTTCCAATTTTAATTATCTGTTTCCGTTTTCTCTTAAATCTACTTTTCACACCTTGACACACCATGATATTTGTCAAACCGGAGGTGAATTTTTCGAAATTTAAAAAAAAATTTCCTTTTAAAATCTCTTCAAAATAAAGTCAAAAAAAGCCAGTTCTATATTTGCAATATTTGAGGTCAAAAAACCCAAAATACAAAAATCTGGTGGAAATTTAATCTTCTAGAATTCAAATAAATCTCAAATTTTCGAATTTTCTTCGCTGTGCATGCATTTTCAGATCACCTATTATTTAAACATGATCTGATTAATTGGAAGACACCCTAGCTCCTAAAAAAGCCAAAGCAAAAAATGCGGGAAAAAAGACCCAAGACCAAAATTTGTTCATAATTTTCTCCATTTTTCAAATAATTAAATTTTCAAAAATATTTTTAGTTAATTTTTCAAAAGTTTTCAATTAACTTTTAATTACCAAAAATTGCATGTCATATTTCGGATTTGAAAAAGCAGTGAAAATTATTATTATTTTCAAGATATTTAAAAATGAATAAAATTTGGTCTTATTTCTCGAAATATTTTTTTGGTTCAGTTTATTACAGCCCAAATAATTGCAACTTCAATATGTTGAATAAATTTAAAAATACCAAGATATCTTAACTCGTAGACGTTAGAAATGGGTCTCTACCCAGACTTGATTTCGGCCATCTAGCTTTCATTTTTAAAATTGAGCCATATAAGCAAAGTTTCATCATTAACTTATATTTTTAATTGTCTTGGAATACAATTCAGCAAATTTGCTATACAATTGGCAAAACAAATTTTTTTTGAAACGAAAAAAAAGGCATTTAATGGGGAGAAGAAAAAAAATCGAGAAAATGACGTCTAGTTACACACAAAAGTGCGATAATAAGAAGAAATTAAACCTTTATTTATATTTGAAACTACCTCATATTTAACTTCAAATGTCTACCCTTCCGATTCTTTTGAGGGTACTTATAAGTCTCTAAGATGAATTTTGAAATTGACGGTTAGTTGATATACGATACACCATATACGGTAATTTGAAAAAGTACTCAAATTACGCCAAAAACATTTGTTGATGAACTTCAAACGTTTTTAAGACTTTTTTCTCCTTACACCAAAGTCCAAGTGAAATCACGTGACGAAATAATCCAAAAATAAGGGTTTGAAATATGTCATAAATAAATCCTTATTTCTTGAAAAATAAGATCAAGTGACGTTTTTGGAAAATGTCGTTATGTTCAAAATCCTTAGATTATGTGTTTATTAGTGCTCAAAATTTTCCGGCGTAATTTGAGTACTATTTGTGTTCTTGAAATAAAACCCTTATTCCTTAATTTGAACGTCACGTGATCTCGTTTGGACTTTGGTGTAATAGATAAAAGTCTTAAAAACTTTTAAAAAACCTCTTCACTTTTTTTAAAAAGTGATTTAAGAAATTTTAGAAAAAAACAGTACTATTTTGGCCTACCTTTTTACTTGATTATACGGTCACGTGATCATTTTTGGGCTATGGTGTAATGGAAAAAAAAATATTTTCTGATCACGATCAAAGGTTTTATTTGGTGATTTTAAAATTTTTACAAGAAATAAATACTGTAATACAGTAAAAATTAAAAAAAAACCGCACAAAAATCATTCTGTTTAAAAGTTTATTGATAATTTTATAACTGATCTTGTCATTAATGATGAAGCGTCGTAAAATGCGATTAAATGGTGAATGGCAGCTAGATGGTGTTTCGCCATCATATATTGTACTATGGTTACGATCGAGGTAACCGTAGTAGAAAAATGAAGATGAAAGAACAACTTTATTTCCTAAGAAATAACATAAAAATAAGAATACGTATTTATGAAGAAGGATAATAGTACCATAAACCACAAAAATGTCTTTGATACTATGCCTTTCATAAATACTTAGAAATGTTACCCACGCGAAACCTTACTGCCTATAAATACAAAAATTATTCTGACTTTTGATCATTACTTATATTTAAAAAATCACCCTTACTACCATTTTTCTGAGATAAATAAAGAAACCTTACCTGAATATGTCTTTCAATAACAACGAATCTGGCAACCAAGGATTTCCCAAGGACGCAACTTCGGAGCCGATGATCAACTTCCGTACCTCAACATGGTGGAGGAGCGGGGCAACAACAACCAATAATCCGAGGAGGAACGTGTATCTTATTTCGACGAGTAATCAAGGTTAACTCCCTCGTGCTCAACTCACAATGTCAAAAATCTCTGACAACATTTAACTAAAAACTTTAACTTCTACATAAAAATAAACTCATTATTACATCTTACATTAACTATATAAATTTAGCTATATTTTGTCGGGAACTACATACCTTGAGCTGCCTGCTCAGTTTGGTTTCCACAAACAACACAACGAAGTACCTAATCCCTCTGAGAAGTCAACAAATAATTGTTTTTACAGTGTCATTTTTGGTCTTCTCAGAAATGTTGAGAGAATATTTCGGTAAAAAATCAACAATACTTCCATTTGTTTAGGAAATCTTAATTATTTAGGAAACAAATGTATTGATGCAATTACAATACAACAATTAAAACCCGAAATACACATTTGTTAGTTAGAAACAACAACATGCCTCATTTGCTGTTCATAGTACCACAACTAGTGAACAGCTTTGAGTACATACCACAAGTGAAATATTGTGGGCGCAGTTACCCAACAGTCATTAGATACAGGGAGACATCCCATATCAATAGGCCGTCAGTAAAACGTAATTGTAAGTGAGCAGTGTTCACTACTATTATAATGTCCAGAAAAAGTGCTGATATATCAAATAACCTTGATAACTTCACACTCAAAAATTTACAATCTGACCTTATGCCAAAATCATTTTATTTAGAATTTTTTGTGCTCAAAAATAAGCAAACAAACATTTACCAAATTTTACGAAAAGCAATTTATGCTGGTAATGAAACATGTTTTATTAAACATTTTATCAAAGACAAGAGTATAAATTTTCAACATTCTAGAGCAGACCTTTATGAATTTAACAAAAATACGAATGAAAACTTTTTCGATGCAAAATAAAACTGTGAAAATACCAAAATAAATGACAAAAAAAACATTTAATCTATATTCACAAGCATTATTTTGCACATCATTTTTTATCGGATTTTTTATACAGATTCCATTTAAAACATTAATTCAGCACAAGCAGAAGCAGACACTCTCTGGGGACAACCTCGAGCTGAATCCTCATCAGCTAACAGCTATGGCTGGCCGGCATTTGATGCAAAAAACGGCATGGAGATACCTGCAGGTGATGCACGAGAAGATGCTCCTGGTTAGAACAACCATGCTGGCCGAACAGCTGTAAATGATGGCTTCGACCTAATGGGATGGAGACAAGTCTATCTATTCAAAGGCACGATGTACAAGTGCCGTACATGCCACAACACATACAACTCAATACAAGTTGTACAAAGTCATATGGACGTCAAACATTATCGATGCAACAACTGCAACATCCGTTGCACAAAAGACCAGATGAAGACGCACAAGTTCACGTGTCCGTACAGATGGTCGCCGCTAGACACAAGGCCAGAAAATTCCCAAGCAGGAATTGCACGTCAAATGCAGTACCTGCATCAAGTCACAACTGTAAACGAAGAAAAAAAGACTGAACTCCCAAAAAGTCTCAGAACAAACGCACACGAATGCAACATGTCCGGGGACAAATTCGTCACAATTGCGAAACTTCATCGAAATGTAGCAAAAAACAATTGCAAACACGAGGATGCAATTGACTTTGGATTTCCAAGGACTCAAGACCCGCAACAGGAGAAGAATAAATGCAACCTGTGCTGGATGCAATTTCCGTCAAGGAACCACCTCAAGATTCACAACCAGAAGTGCAAAAGGCACTCCATGAGAACTAAAAGGCTAAAAATTTCATAGAGAAAAATGCATAAATAGGACTTTTTGTATTTTATTCGCACTTTTTTAGCTTGTTCACTTCTAAACTGTTTTGCAACAAAATATCATCAACTTATAACCTCATCGACTTACAACCTCATTTTTTTCACATCTTATTTTCAAATTAATCTCATCACTTATTTTTTAACAAACTCCATTTTGTGAAAATAAAAATTTTTATCATCAAATTTTCAAATAAAAGAAACCAAAAACCTTGAAAAATCAACTCTTATCATGATAAATTTTGCTGCGATTCTAATTTTGTTTTCATTGAGGTAACTTACAACTGTCTTGAGGTTCCTTTATTATATCGAAAATGATGCCTATGCGTGAAATTTTATCATGACGCCACAAGAAGAGAAAGTGACCAATGAAATCACAGGATTCTCAACAATCATGCGATGTGATTGGACTTGGTCTTTTCTTGTGACGTCATGATAAAATTCAACGCAAAAGCATCATTTTCGATATGCCCACAGCGATTAAAGAAGTTTTTTGCTAACCTGATTTCAGCACAAAAGGGCGTTAAAGAAATTGGTGATGTGATCAGTAAAAAAAGAAATGGGCAGACTGGGTACAAAATTGAATACGAAGAGGCTCATGCTGATTACTCAGTGCAGAGCACCAAATTGCCTGCTGATCTTTTTCAAGAATACTTCAAAACTGATGAAAAATTTAAAAAAACTTTTGATATCGGATTAAATGCGTGTATTTTAAAGAATTATCTTGTAAAATTAATACTTACGGCCTGAGTTTTCTCGTTTACTAGGTTTTCTTTCGTCCGCCGGTTAAACAGTCACGCGCGGACGAAAAAAACGTGTTCAAAACAACAAAGATTTTGAACGCGTTTTTTTTTGTGGACGAAAAAAACGTCTTTATTTTTAGAAAATTGGTCTCGAAATATTTACCTTCGCGGACGAAAAAAACGTCTTCATTTTAAAAAACTCGGTCTCAAAATATCAACCTCTAGATTTTAAAATTATGATTTACTAAAAAAAGTATAATTTCAAAAAAACGAAAAATAATTAATTAATTTTTCCGTTTATGAAATAAAGTTCAACACCTCTAACTGGAACACCCCTAACTGGAACACTTTCTCTAACTGGAACGCTTTTTAAGGGTCGGTCTATTTGTCTCTAACTGGAACAGTAAAAAAATGTGCTTATTGAACTGATCTATATTATGAACAGCATATATAGGGAGCGCAGCAGTAAAACTAACGAGAGAACTACAGTAGTTGATACAAATTATTTGACCTCACGGGGTTGTTGACCAAGAAAAAAAAGATTCCGGGCAGATAAAAAAAGTTTTTGGCCATCTAGTGGTCAGAAACTGATTCTTTAAAACGCCCATTTAGAGCACTAATTCGAATTTGAGCATACAAAACTCCATTTACTTAATTTTTCAGAATAAGGGCCGTTGCTAGAATAAAATATGCTACCTTTTGAAATTAAAAATTTTTGAAATAAAAAAAATTGGAAATTTGTGAAAAAATATTTGGTCATTTCATAGGAATGTCGGACTCTAATTTTTTTCAAAAATTTTTTCCCAGGTCTAATTTTTTTCCCGATTGTGTCAAATTTCCTGGAGAACAGGAAAAAAGCAAAATTTAACCATC